>JAAGNO010000085.1:0-22825 GCA_033439905.1 Ceryle rudis
TATCATGCTATTTTCATACACTCTGTTTCCAAGAAGTACTTGCATCCGATTACCGCAGTATCAAAATTTTATTTCTATACCACTAGACAAATCAACTACTTTACCTAAAAAATGATCCAAGTAGTCCTTCACAACACTAAAGCTACAGAAAACGGAGCTTTTTACTATACAGGGCGGAAAACGTACTAAGGCATATATATCCACTTTAAATAGAATTGTTTTTTCTCCACTTGAAATCAATTCCAAACTAAAATTAATTGTGTCAGGCATTTCATTCCTTGTCATGCATTACAGAATTTACACTTGTGCAAAGTGTAACCTCTCTTAGCCTTCATGTACAGCGGATCTGCGTAAAGAGGTCTTAACTTGGCCATCATCCTTGACACCAGTTATTCAGAGTCTGAGTAATGAGTTATGGATTATCAGCTCAAGCAGCAGACTTTTGTTTGGGATTAGAAACCCTGGGCTGATTCCCACATATAACTCATCCACACTAAATGAATACAAAATACCCACAAACACACGCAGGTTTGATTTACCAAACTCCTTTTGCACCTCACAAAAGCAAATTAAGCAAAATCAGAAGAGCTCTAAGGACAATGATTTAAATTACATAGAGTTATTTTAGAGCATTCTTCACATTTAAGCTGTACTTCAAATAAAATTACATTCCTGATGCCATTCCTTGCTTTTACATCTGTATTGTTAACTTGCATAATAAACAGCACAAAGTTTTACTAGAAGAGCTGCAATCAATCATAGATTAAAACTTTTGAAGCTTCCAGTAGTTTCTGAAAAGCAACTGGAGGCTTCTGGTAGTGCAACCAAGGCTTAAGAAAAAATTAATTAAGAAACATGATAGTGCAAACTGACACCATGTGTTTACTGCTTAAACATGAATGCAATAGAGAGTCTGTCTGCCACTCCAGTATAGGATAGTGGTTTAATAAAAGGTACATCCCACCTGTGTGACTGAGGAGCAAAGAGAACACGCCATCAGTTAGCATCCGAACTCATGGCAAAAGCAAGAGAAAAGCATGGATGGGGGACATGTAGACATTTCTATTAAAGCTCCTTTTCACATCTATGTTTTAAAGACTCGATAATATATACTGCCAAATTTCATTCTTTCTTTCTGAGAAAGGAAGGAAATTTCAGTTCACAACAATTTTGAAAACTACTTTCTAAAAGGGGACTCATTTGATCTTAGCTAGATTGCCAACCAGAAACAGGAGCTAATTAGTTATGCCAAAAGCTATTCTCACTCTAGGGAAGAACTACTCTGACCTGACTCTACTGGAACAGGCTGGTGATGTCACTCTTTGGATCACAGGTGGGCTTCTGAAGCCCCTTGGAGGATTGCTACATACCATTACCTGCGAGGCAAGTTTGACAAAGAAAGGCTGGAAGGGGACAATCCACACTGAGTACACATCCTCATTTCTGTCACCTTTGCTCCCCAGCAAACATACCAACAGATCAGCATGCATCAGAGTGCACAGTTTTGAGTATTTAGCAAATAACTGGCGAAAAGTCTACAAAATAGGAGTTACCGCAATTTATTTTCCGTTCTCAGCACCCTGTTCTGAAAGGGCCACAGATAGCTCAGGGCCCTTTTCTCTTTACAGCAAGAAAACTGGTTTTGAATATGATGGCTGTAAACTCAAAATCATTTTGTTTGTTCCAACCTCTTACATAGCTACTACAAAAGCAATCTTTAACCTTCCCAAAGGAAGAGAAAACTTTTCTTTCCATGTTCTTGTAGCCCTAATAAAGTCTAATGAGAGCTAACTGCTCCCTGACAGTATTTTGCAATGTTGTCCCATTCATTTTGCAACAGACCTCTCCCTGGATTTCAGTCTGACTGCATGTTTGTGATCAGAAAGACAGGCAGATATGTCTACAAATAAAAACAACAAAGTATTGCCTGCTAATAACAACTGTCATGAAATACAGCTGAAAGACTACTACTAATTAGCACTGCAATTCAACTGAGTAGCAAAGGCACTCTCAACAATGAATGCTGTAACATCTCATTAATTCTTCAGGTATTTCATTGGATTAGAGTGATCTTCTCTAATCATTCCAATAAATTACACCCATAAATTAAAAAATAAAAAAATAAAATCAACAGTTGCTTAAGTTTTCATTCCCACCTCTTCTGGGTAAGATGCGCCAAGTGTCCAAGTGATTTAGACTTTACCTGTACCGGGAGGACTTCCCATGCACAGGTATGCTAAATCAGTTGAAAATCTGAGACTATTTACAAAATCATAAATAGTTGTATACAGGACACCTGAAAAGTATCTTACAGAACCTATTATTCTAACAGACTCTGAAGAGGAAATGGAAAAAAAAGTAGAGAAAACACACTCCTTACTAGAGCTTTTTGTCCTGCCAAGCCATAACGGAAGGCCTGACACAGTAAGTCTATGTCCTGTTTTACAAAATATAATTTTATTTAACCTGCTAAAACTCACTATCTTTCAATGGCCATTAAAGTTCTGACACTTTGGGTTAAGTCAAACACTGAAGTCATCTAAGAACAAGCCAAAAAGCCTCCCTGGCTCACTGTTCCTACCATTTTTCATTGCATTAGTTCCAGGGCTTTCCTCTCCCTTTTACTTCCATGTAAAAACATGAAAGTATTGCCTCTTAGTAATTATATTCTGAAGCCAAACCAGGATTTGTCCAAGTATATGCAAAACTCTACTCCTAACCCTAAATTGTAGTGGTTTTCTTGTTTGTTTTGTTTTTTGGGTTTTTTGGTTGGTTGGTTTTTTGGGGGGTTGGAGGTTTTTTTTGTTTTTATTTATTTTGTGGGTTATTGTTTGGTTTTGTTTGGTTGATTTTGATTTTTGTATTTTTCTTTTGTGAGGGGGAAGGAGGTGTGTTTGTTGGTTTGGCTTGTTTGGGTTTGGGGGGGGCGGTGTTGGGGTTTTTTGTTGTTTGGTTGGTTTTTTTGTTAATAAGCACAACATCCTATATCCACTTCAAGGTAAAATTTGAAAAATGCAGGACACCGTAACCACATGGCACATGATTTTCCCATGCATTTATTGACTTCATGGACTAACTCCTTCCTGTACTGTTAACTACTCCACAGCATTTTATTTAAGTCCACTAAACTAGAGAAAACAGACTTCCTTTCTTTGTTTCTCCTCCCTTAGCCCCAAATCCCCAGGAATAGACCAAAACTGTACCCAGTTGCGGGTCATAACCAAGCTGCCAAATCCTTAAGTGGGTATCTGCACCTTAGCAACCTATAGCTCAACTATTGTCTTTCAGACATTACAATTCCACTAAAGTGAATAGTTGACTTCACAGTTTGATGTGGCTACAAAACAAACGATTAAATTTAATGAATGCTGCTTCAGATTCCTTGAGGTTTATAGTTTGGCTAAGCTTAACTAACAAATATTAATTGTTTAAAATTCAGGAATACTGAGGTCCCTTAAAAGCTGAATTTGGCTATGATCATATGAATCAGGCAACAGTCATCTAAATGACTAATGTGTAAGTGAACAACAGTGAATCTGCTGCTGAAATCCACTTTAGTTTGGATTATCTGCCTCTCCAAACTAATCTGAGAGTTCTAAGGACAAACAAGAGGAAAAAAAAAAACCAAACAAAAAAACAAAACCAAAAAACCAAAAAACACCACAAGGGTGGGGGTAGTAAGAAGAGAAAGCAAGACAGACAAGCAAGAGAGAGACTGACTACACCAGGGAACACTGTAGTGAGTCATTAGCTGCAGATTAGACAAGAGGCTCTGGGCAATAGCCATATATATAAAGGTGTCCTAGCTAATTTTAAAGATTATGGATTATGTGATCATGTACGTTTCCAGAAATAAACAACTATTATGTTTTGGAAAGAGTATTTCAGTCATTAAATCTACATATTTTTCAATGGCTCCTAGAGAGAAGACTACAGAGCCAAAACCTAGCTGAGTATATTGAACACATGGGTCAGGAAGAACCTTGTAAAATTTAAGGTAACCTAAAAATAAATCCAGAGATGAGTACTATTCCTTTTTGCCTTGAGGATCACCTGCATTATAGTCACGTATCCTAACCAAACACCAAGAAACATCATATTGTCACAGGTCATGGTACTACTCCGTTTAAATCGCTACCAGTCTTGCAGCAGACTGTTAGTTCAGAACAGCGTTGTTTCCAAATAGTGATCAAAATGATTTTACACCAGTGTTCACCTGAGAAGAACAAAGAAAAGACAGCAAGACAGCAAAAGGTATGTGTGTTCCCACATGTATTTCCAACAAAAAAAAAAAAGCACTAAAGAAGCACAGAGATCCACATGGCTGTATTTTAAGAACTCAGTCTATCATTTTTAAATAAACTACTTCATACAAAGTTAATAATTTTGTCTGAAAATGAAGAACATCAAATCAACTCTACAAGAACAAAGCAAGTTAATTCTGAAAACTTACTTTCATTTTATTTATACATAGACTTAGGTTGGATGTTTCAACTTCACCTGTACATGACCGTATTTTGTAATTCTATGGACCAGAGAGATGTGCGCAGACTTTTCTGGGAGGGAATTACATAACTTGGTTTGTGGCTGAACGTTATTAATCGACAGTGTATAAATCTTCCCACCACTACAAAAAAATAATAATCCAACCAACTGGCATTATGATCAAAAACTAAAAGGAAACACAACTTCTTCAATAACCAAGTGTTTTCTAACACAACTGTTTATAAATGCATCCAGCAATCTGCTTTTCTCTGGTGTAATAGTACCAATATCTTCCATAAGGACAACACACAGGTCTGTCACAGATCAAACAGAGAATTACCCTAAACTTTCTAAAGCAGGAAAAATGTCATGGGCAGGGGGGAACAGAGCAGACAGACAACGATGGGAGACTCCCCACACTCCTTAGACCACTTCATCCATATTACTGTCAGTTGCCTGCTACAATCCAAAAGCTGAGAGACGAAGTTGAAGACCCATCTGACATGCCAGGAAACAAATACTTCTCCCCCCCACACCATCTCCCAGCCCACTGACAACAGGCAATAGCTCAACCCCATCTCGCTGTATTGTACAAGAAACTTGTATAATACTTTTTCAACAGAAGAACGAATACAGGTAAACTGATGGAGATGACCCAACTGCACAAGAAACAAGAAGCTGTACAGTTTATAGTTTTAATTCTGATTCCTGTTCACCATCAGCAAGTTTTAACCTTGCATTACAATATACTAAAGACAGCAATGGAGGTTTATACGTTACTTCATCACCTGCTCCACAGGGGAAAAGCAGATATCACTACCCTAGATTTCAGGTATTACCCGGAGAAGTCAACAGAGCTTTCACAAGTACCTTCCAAGTGTCACCATAAGTTATGTGCTTTGTAACACAGCTCTAAAAATATTCATTGGCTTATTTCCACATATGAGGTTGAAATAGGTGAAAAAATGTGTGTGCAGAAACGGAATATGAAAATAACTGAAAACATGATTTGTTTATTTATTTTTAACCTGGTAGAGTTTTGGAAGGGGAAGGGGGACATAACACACTGAACAAGGAATCTATTTTAAAATAATTACCATTTTATCCAGTTCTAAAACTATTTCCAGGAAGTTAGTGAATGAAGAATCTGATTTTAAACAGCTAAACCAAATGGGCAATTATATCTCTCAACTCTTATGAGACAAATATCAACATCTAACAGGACAACTCCATTGCCACATGGAAAATTAAATTTGTGAACAGATTTCAACTCTAATTTCAATGCGATAGGTGGAAGCAATAAAAAAAAAAAAAAAAAAAAAAAAACACCACCCCACAAATAAACACTTCTACAATATAGCTCACATGACTAAATCCAGATTTTTCTGGCTTTTATCCATGCTATAAACCAGAAAATAAAATAATAGAAGTGTATCCAACATATCAACAATAAATGCTTTAAGACAATACTTTAAAAACTAACTAAAGCATTCAGAACTTCTATATCAGAAAATTGCTTTGAAAAATGCTGCCCATAATTCAAATTAAGCTGCATTTGTAAAAGTGTCCTGTGCACTGTATATGGGATATTTAATTCTGGCTTTGATTTCACACCGAATCATCTGCTTGCTTAGAGAATACATCGGGAAAAGCAAATAACCACCAGAAGAAACACCAAACAACCGCCCTCCCCTGCAAAAAAACCAACAGAGGACAAAAAGGACACAAATACAACAGACTTTATAACACTTACTGTATTTCTGTGTCCCTCCTGTCTTGTTTTGCTATTTAACAGCTTCCTTTCTTGTTATGTACCTGAGATTAAGAGGTATAAAATACTATTTCAAAACCTGCTATCTCATTGCTACTTTTTGACTTCTTTGCAAATTAAATGTACTACTGGTGGTGAGGAGGGAGAAGAACAGGTTGGGCATATAGTATTTTGAGTTCCAATGAACATCTTGAGTGTCTGACATATAATAGAGGGCATAACCTGTTGATAGCCTGTTGACTGATGCTACAAACCCATCTGAATCTAGCAGTAGTACCATGATCAGTTCAACTCTGGCTTCAAGTAGATATATAGCATAATTAAATAAATGAAAAGGAGGATGAACTGCATACTCAGCACTGAAGGTAGATTCTATGTTAAATCAGGTCAAAACGTACACACACAGCTTTTAAGCATGCTGGAACATACTTCACACACAGTTAAGCATGCTGGAAGATAAACACCCACAGTTTAGATTTTAGAAGAAAAATACCTCAGCTAATTTATGCTGAATTTTTAAAATTATTATGTGTGTATACTAAAAAGGCTATCCAGGAAGGAAATGTCTTATGGAAAGTATTTTTAGATTTCCCTGATTTGGAGACAGCAACCTAACCAGATGAAAACCTAACTTGCTCCTTTTATTGCAGAGACGTGTTACAACAAAACCAAGAACAATGAAAGAAAACCTCATAAAGCATTATTCTTCATGAAATAAAAGCAGTCGTTAGCCACACCAAAGTAAAAACTATGGTAGAAAAATGCTTAATTAAAAGACAATGTTTATCCCCCCCAAAAAGTTATTATACCAATTTGTTGTTAGATCATGAGTATAAATTACAACTCCCAGAAAAAGTGGGAAAGCTAATATTTCAGAAGCACCTCACAACAGGAAGACAAAACTTTCAAGTGCTATAGGGCAGCATATTGCTGTGCAGTAAACATGCTACTTGGTTCAACTACCTTAGAAGCCGCTTTAAAAGCTCAATAGAGCAAGGCTTCCAAAAAGCTGCTTTACAGTCCTCTGCAATATACACTAAGAGCCAGCTACCCTTCTAATGCCAGGGAATATGAACACATGCAAAAATATCTCTAGCTCTATATCACTCCGATAAGGGAGGGACTTGCATACATTAGCCAGAATATAGTCACTGAATAAACACCACTGTTGCACATATAGAAAGAAAAGCAAGATTGGAGAGTTGGGAGAAAAACAAGCACCACAAGAGATGGAAAATTTTGACACAGTATTATATATGGACTTCAGTATAATCATTCAAGAATTCATCACTCTGTAGAATGCCACTGAGCTGCTAATTACCATTCCTGAATTATTCCTCTAAAAAATAAAGCTTCCCTACTTTTTTTCTTTCATTTTGTTCCCCCCCCAATAGATATATTTTCAGATTATTTATTTTATTTTTCAGATTATTTATTTTCCTAACAAAACATTTGGCCTATGCAAAAGAGATTTTGCACGCAGAAGTCACATCTCAACGTGTACCTCTTCACATATTTAAGATTGTCACAGCCAATTCTGAGACAAACATCCACTGCTCTTTAAGTGTTAGAACACTATTTAACATTATCAGGTGAAGAAACAGCAAGGCTCTTACACAAGGTTTTCTCAAGTCTGCAGTTATCCTCAGACTTCAATGTTAGTTCAAAACACTACTGAAATAAGACTATTTTAGCCTTTTGAAAGATGTTACCACAGACTCTTAAAATAAAACTAAACTGCTATGGGAAATGAGAGAGGACCTTTTGTGAAATAACTATTGATGAGAAGATTAAAATACATAAACACTCCGCCTCAAGCACAGTAGTATGTTGTTTTCACAGTGAAGTTACTTCAAAAAAAACCTCTGACCCTGTACTCAGACCAACACTCTTCAACAATTACATCAATAAATTAGAGTGAACAAAGTAAATTTTGCTGATAACAAAAAACATTTTAAAATTACCCTAAGTAAATGTTAGTGCACAGTTGCAAAGCAAGATCTCCATGAATTTGCCAACAAAACAGTAAATACAAAAGAAATATGTTAAAAAAATAACTCTGTCATAACAATGAGGTAACTACTGTACAATGTAAATACTCTTTTTCCACATGGTTTTTGAAAAAATATCACTTCAAAGCTCAGTGACAGTCAAAAAATGCAAGACTTAGTAACAAGTAAAAAGGGAACAGAAAATGAAAGTATCTATTCGTCATGCAGAAATTCATGGTACACTCTCATCTTGCCTAGTGCATGCAGCCGTAATCACCCTAACTCTTCAGTTATACAGAAGCAGCAGAAGGATTCAGAGATGGCACCAAGAACTAACCACAAGTTAGAAGTTACTATACAAGCAGAGACCAATAGATTATGATTCTTCAATTTAGTTGAGGAGAGACATACAAGTGGCATGTAAATAAAGATGTTTATGGGGAAAAAATAAATTATGAAGTACATCAGTAACAACCAGTCATCACTGTTCAGAACACAGGAGCATGGTGGAAACCCGTTAAATCAAAATCACCAGTCAGCACACTTAAGACAAAAACATCAATATTTTTGCCACAAAACACTTGCAATTGTTGTCAAAACTGTAACCAAAGTCAGAAAAAGTCACAAACTTTCAGGGAACAAGTCCACCGATAACTAAAAGAACAATGTCCAAAAGGTCAGCTCTGTCCAGGAAGTCTTCTAAGCCCCTAAAGTGCTAGGCTTTGCTGGGAGAGTACAACAGTAAAGGTGGCAAAACATTTGCCCTATACTTACACTCTTTCCTTAAGCATCATTGCTGGACACAATCAGACCATCTATACTGACCTGAACAGACCCTCAGCAGGAGTTGGGAAAAGAAGATCTCCTTCAGCCAGTCTTCCACAATCTTACTTAATTAGTTTTTAACAGGTATGAACTTAACTATCACCAACTGCCAATTCTACTTAATTGAAAATTGCTTATCTTTATGTGCCTTTGGAAATTCCAGTCAATACTGGGCCAACAATTTAAGATCTTAAATTATTTGGTCACTACATTGTCACTGTATTCCTTTAAAGGAAAACTCCAGTAGTAGGCCACACACAGATGTAAAAAATATTCAAATTAAAAAGAAAAGTCATCACACACAGGATTAAAAGAGTAAGTGGTACCTCTTGAGGTTTCAACTTTTCTATGTCTGTGGAGAGGTCTGAGTTTTTTCCATGAAGACTGCCATTTTCCTGTAAACAAGCAAGTAGTAAGAACAATTAAGAATAACATTCTGTATTGAAATTATGGGAACAAGAACTAGATTTTGAAGTTAAAGTTGATCATGTAAGACAATTATAATTTATTTAAACTCTGTATATTAACCACCACAAGGAATAACCTAGAAATGTAAAAAACTAGATGTATCATTTCTGCTGCCTCCTGAGAAACTAGAGCCTATATTCTTAACAATACAGATGCACACACTCATTTTAGCTCTTCCTCAGTCATCTTACCTGGCAGCATATGAAGGAGCAGTCTGAAGTTAGCTTTATGCAAAATTCTAAACCAGTGGTGCAATGTGTCTTATTAGTTGAAATAACACAAAAAAAATGAAGACCATATATCTTACCCAAAATCTATGCATGCAAACTTGATTCAGGCTGGTTAATCAAGTGCTTTTTTAGTTATTTCAATGAAGAAGAGAACTTCCTATGTTCTACTTTTTTTCAGAACAATATGGCCATGGGATGAATCAATTTGTGCCTCTTAACTATTACCAATTCTACATGCAGACAGTATATACTTCTAGTGTTCATCACATTTTTGGGTTGGTGTTTTGTTCTGGGTTCTTTGTTTGGGTTTTTTTGAAAACACAGGAATAAAAAAATAATTCTTTAAAATTCATACTAAAGAAAACGGTTGTCATTTAAGCGACATCTCAGGCAGACTTTCTTTACTGCTTCATGCAGTTGTTTTTCTTCCCCTCTATCAAATTTTTAGGTGTATTGAAGGCCTGAAAAACATCTCTATTCATCGGCCAAACCCTCTGAATTCCTTCGGATAGCCACTTCACATTTGTTCTGCATAATATCTGCCCTGAGCCTGTGGGACAGGCGTTCCTTACTCCTCAGTGCATGAAGATCATATATGACATAAAACGAAAGAGATGCATGTTTTGTAATCTTTCAATGCCTAGCACCACAGGCTAATGCTTCCCAAGACAATGCAACCACATCAAGATCTCAGGAAAATCTAAAACTACCAACACCCAACTACCTGGTCAGTAATCCCATGAGAAACTGCTGCCATAGAGATGCTTCAGGACAGTGAAGCCAACAGCTTACAGCTATACTGACCATGGAGAAATTTTATGGACAGTCTAATGCTTACATGAAGATTGCTCTTAAATTTATATCATTTAGCAGGTTTTCCAAAAAGACAGCTTAGGAAAACATTTATAAAAATATGCAACTTATAATAATCTTTCACTAGAATTTGGAAATATTGTTTTGGTTCCACCCTCCTTAATTTCTGCTACCTTTAGACAAAAAGTCTAATTAGTTCTAATAGTTCCCTATCAAAGTGAAGGAAACTTTACTACCTCAACACTACAGGAACAAATTAATTGAAAAAAAAAAAAAAAAAAAGAGAGAAAACACAAAAAACCACTGTTTTGGGAGATAAAAAGAAGAGGTGAAACTAATTATTTAATTTTTACTTTGTATATCAAGAAAGTTTGTATGTGAGTATTTGGTCTTCTCCCATTCTAGATTTTATACTGATGCACACAAAGCCATACTATAAAATAACTAAATTCAGCCACAAAGATGAGTGGGGAAATAACCTTCATGTCAGCATTTCAAATTCTCTAAAATTAAGCATACTTTATCATGTATTTAGCTTGAATAAAGAAAGACCTATTAAAACAGTATGTTCCAGTTTAAACAAAAATGAACATATTTTCTTTAAAACAACAAGAAAACTCTCATTACCATCTCAAATTACTATCACACGAGAGAAAAAATCCTCTGCACTTAGCCAGCAGAGGCTACTTCCATAGTATTCTGGGTATAGATTCTGTCAACTCTTAACAATATATTCAGCTTGGCTACAGTCCCACTGGCTTTAGCTGAAATGGTGCTAGCATAAATTATGATTCAGCAAGAATTGTTTCCTGGGAGGATAAACTTATTTTTTCCTGTTTGTCTCTTTCTCTTTTTTAAAAAATACAAACTATTTTAAGTCCAAGTTACAATTGCTAGGGGTAGAGTTACATCTGATATGTACATGAATTAAACACCTTTTTCCTGAAGGTTTACATAGGGCTAAAGACAAACCTACATTTACATTTGCTTTTCTTAGTGATACACCCAAATAGCATCAACTTCTTCCCATGATTCTAATTACGGTAAATCTCTGTTAGAGCACAAACATCGGCCTTTATTACCAACTGTCAGGTATGAGGGTATATTTTAAGGAGGTGTTTATTCCTGACCAATGTTTAAGTTTCCTAGTTGGAGCCTTCAGTTACAGCCAAAAAAAAGGAAGAAACAAACCAATCAAGCCCACCAAAACACACAAAAAAAGACAAGCACCCTTGGCATCCTGACTTGACATTACTGACATGTTAGCTGGCTGATCCCCTAATTTAAAAAAAATGCAATTAATAGAACTACGCAGCCAATGAATCACAAGCTCAAATTCCAGTTAGGTCAGGTTAACTCATGATTGATTAAAACTGATCAACAACATCATAAATGAGTGCCTAAAAACCAAATAAGAAGAACAAGTCAACTAAAGCTGCATAGTAAGATTCTATTTCAAATGTAGAAAAGGCATCTAAAGGCCAGCCTTCATGCCTCAAATTATGCAAGAGTTTTTTTAAAAAATGCCTATTTTCTGTGCTGCACAAAGATACTTCCATAGCCCATAAAGTTTGTCTACCCTTTTGTTAAAATTTATATACCAAAGATGAAGGAAAAATTAGGACTTCACGATAAATCTTTCTAATGCTTTCTTCCAAAGTCAAACAGAAGCTTTAACAACATCCAGTGAGCTGGACAAGACCATGCAGCTTACCCACTTCGTGTCACAGCAATAGAAAGCTGCAAAGATACAAGAATTAACAGCTCTCTGACTCAAGGGTATTGAATTCAGAACAGATTATCTCGACCAGTTCCATCAATTATGCTGTTTATTTCTAGTAATTCATTAGGTATGTAGCTCATTGACTTTTTAGAGAGTAGATTTCATTAAAAAAAAAAATCAAAAACCTTTAGCTCAATAAGCAGTATGGATGAAGCTGCAACAGGAACAGGAGGTATTTGAAAGTGAAGTCTCTCCAACATCACAACACAGCATATACTATAGCTGGCTACTGTTAATGGAGAGGCAAGCATTCCCTATGCTTTGCCATCTCCTCCCAAGTATGTAACATGACTCCTGTTTTCTTTTGATCACAAGGTAAACAAAATGCATGCTCATCATTCAAGTATACAGTTATGAACAGTTTACTTTCATAAATTCTTAACCTATATATTTTTCAGCCTTAGAAATCCGATTTGCTATTGCAGCTTAAAGTCATTAAAGTTTATAAAAGATGCTAATCTGTACTTAAAGGACATTACCCTTCAAAAAAACTTTGCCCAATCATCTGCTGATTTTCACTGTAGATTCCTATAAACTTTCACTATGAATTATTACGTGGAACCTTACCCTTGAAGATTCATATGAAGGACTTGGCTGACCACTTGTTCCCCAGGATGTGGCACCCGTTCGCTCATCCATACCTAGCAATAAAAAGAAAAATACAGACCTATAAGAAAAAGATAGCAAAAGCCTAATGTTCTCTAATGCAATTTAAAGGCAAACTCATCCACTTCCATACTCTTAAAGCAAATTCATCCATGTCTGCATACTTAATATTTTTAAACCCAAAATTTAAGATGAACACTTTCCTTGTTAATGAAGGTGGCTACTACACAACCTACTCATTTGGACACCTGCAGCTGCTGAAAACAGGAGCATAAAATTCAAGATTTGCCAATCTGCACTGTCTGTCCTACACGATCCAAAAAGAAATTAGCATGAGTAACAAAACAAGCACAACTATGTTAGCCTACTTTTTGCACAGCCTGATTTATCCTGCATTTTAAGCACTGAATATTACAGCACATACTGTGAAACATATACTTGTTATCTACTCTTTGCTCTCGTGTCTTCCTTACGGATTGTAAAATGTGTGAAATTATTACCCCTACTTAGTCTCTACAAGACGTGAGATATTTTAGTGTAAGGGGGGAAAAGGCAAGACAGACTGATTGTATTTCAATGGTTTAAAAAATAAAAACAAAACAAAAACAACAACAAAAAAAACCCACCACCAAACCACACACAAAAACAAAAAAACACCCAAAACACTTAGAGACTTGTCACGTCTGCCCTGATAAAATAGGAATCTTTTTAAACTCTGCAACGGTTCTTTTAGAATCGGTTCCCTTTATGCAAATCCAGGTTGCAGCTCAAAAGAGAAAGGGGAAGGAAAAAACAGGGAGATCTTTAAGCTGAGTATCCGAATACACATCCTGTGTGTTATCTAGTCAACAATTAGAAATATTGTTGCCATGCCTTTCTCCAGTCAGTTTCTATTCAAAATTAATTGGTCAAACCATTCCAAAACACCTAATGGCACCTCATCTCCTATAGCAAATTCATTTATATAGGGTAAGGTTACTATCCGAGTAATTAGGTTCCTGATTACCTGTATCACAATACTTTTTTTTTTTAATGGGCGAAAAATTTCCATTCTAAATTTCATCCTTGCATGCGCTTTAGCCTACAAAACAACTCATTAGTTCCCTGTTACCCAAACTTCTGTCATGAAGAGCATAAATTTTTAATGTGATGTACAGTATAAACTAATGATGAAGCTTTATAATGTCACAATTTATAAGTAAAAGCTGAGTGCAAGTTACTCCACACAATTATCCCTAGACCCTAACTTTATACTGCAGCTATAAAATTTGCATCTACATATCTCATAACTGGCCACACGACAAAATAAAATGCAAGGAAATACTGTAAATACCTATGGAATAACAGCATTCTAATCATCATGTCCTTAAGAACTGTGGTTTAGGAAGCTACAAAATACTGTTCTGATAAAGAGTTTGCAGAAGGCATGTTAAACTGCGAGGACAGTACAATCACCCAGATGAAAACTCTAGGCAGCTTTTGTGGAAAGATCCTCAAGGCTGGAGAACGCTCTTTGAAAACGCAAAACCACCACTATATTGAGGCAGCAGTTTATGGAAGTTTGCTGCATTTTGCAGCTGACAGCATTGTTTTTATTTCATTGTAACTGATCCACGAGCCGAGTAAAAAGTCGTGGCTGGCACCGACAAAGGCAAAAGTAATCTTTTGGCACAACTGACCCTTTTCTGCCAGAAACAACAGTGCTAGTAATCCAGTGATTATCATAACAAGTCTCCCATCACTTTAGTTTCAAAAGGGACATGGCGGGGGGGTTGGAATATCCTACTGCAAGACGAAGTCTTTGGAAAAGTCTAAGACATAGTACATTATATCAACCCCTTTAGGAAGTATGTCAGTACATAATGGTTATGCATAAAGTGTTTAGATGCATAACCCCTCAATTTGAGTCAGTGGGACATAAGGACTTGTGTTAAGGTTCTGCTAAATCAGCACATGTATAGCTAAAAATTCTCGTATTTTAATTCTACCACTTGAATTATGCAAATAAATTGTTTGAAGAAACTGCTCTAAACCAAAATATAACAGCATAAGCTGGGGAGGAAAACTATTTTCTAAACAGTTCCAAGAATTCTTTCTTCTAAAAAAAGCACAGTAGTTATACCTAGAGTATTACGATGCATTTTGGTTTTTGGTTTTGGTTTTTTTCCCCCCCCCAACAGGTGTCTTTTTCTTGCTTTTCATGTGCTAATTTTGCATTTCTTACAAGCCCAAACCAGGTCTGCATCTAGACCTACCCTTTAATCAGAATTTACACACAAGGGACATGCATTCACAGTTTAGAAGCTGGTTATTAGGAAGAATTTTATATACTGCATACAGAACACTGTCACTCTGACTTACTGACAATATCTGGATTTGACTTAGGAAGACATCCCTCAACCCCCAACAACATAACACACACCAAACAATCAGAGAACCAGCTAGTGCACAACCCTCAACCAGGAAATCAGGCATGTGTCTATGAGACTACTCAAGGAATTTGTTGTGGTTTGTAAACTAATTAGTTTTTTCTACCTATGACAGATGAAAAACAACCAAATGCTGCAAGAGACAAAGACACAGACAAACTCCAGCAGGCTGGGCCAAAACAACACATACAGCCAAAGGTAGCTGTGTGAATGAGCCAGGAGCATATGATACATCTCCCAGGTAAGAAGAGAGCCTGAAGTGGGGAAACACACAAAAAAGAATGAACACAGGAATCATCTGCAATAACAAATTCAATAATGTCTCAAAGCAAGCACGTCATCAAAAGGGTTCAAGCGTTTTCTTGGGAAACACAAAAACAGAATGGAGGAACTAGGGGGATCGTCACCTTCATGTAACCCCTTCCACGATGAAGTGTGGTATCCAATTCCAGTACCCACTAATTCATCATAGATGTTAAGGGGCACAGAAAAGCCGTGAGAATTAGCAAAGCACTGAAAACCATGTTGCACAGAGAAAGGCTGCAGTACCTCAGTCTGTTTAAGAAATGCAAAAACGGGGGAAATTCAACAACTCTGTGTTATAAAGGTCTCATAATACAGACACATACAGGCAGGCAGATAGAAGTGTAACAAGGTTCTACACCCACTTCCTTTTTTTAGTAGGCATTGAGATGGAAAGTAATTGAAATGACTCATGAGTTGAATTCATAGTTTTCAATCAAAATCAGCTACTTCTATAGCAGATACACCATAGTTTAATTAGGGAGTGATTCAGTAACTTCAATTTTTTCTTCAAGCAGAGTCAGCCGGCAGTCTGGGGCTGGTCTG
Organism: Ceryle rudis; assembly: GCA_033439905.1. Taxonomy (NCBI): domain Eukaryota; kingdom Metazoa; phylum Chordata; class Aves; order Coraciiformes; family Cerylidae; genus Ceryle; species Ceryle rudis. The sequence goes on from JAAGNO010000085.1 coordinate 16,251, forward strand.
GCTCACACTGCACCTCCATTGCACTTACTACTGCTGTCCCAGAGAGGACCAACAGGATGTTCCCCTGCCCTCGGCCAGCCGTGCAGATAGAGCACGGCCCAAATCTGGGACCACAGCCAGGCCACAGGAAAGGCTGAGTGTTCCTCACTCAGCTCAGGAAGATAAGGCCAAGCAGTCACAAGGATGCACTGAATTCTAAAAAGCCCTTCTAGAAGAAAAGCTGAAGAAACCTGTTGCCTCATTACTTCAACATATATATTCATTGTGAAGAAACAGGTCCAAATGTTCACCTAATAAAAAAATTGGATCTTACAATCAAACCGAAATGAAAGTTGTTCTTGCTCATATACAACAAAGAACCATATTTAAAACTCATTTAAGACACACAGGCTCTAATGTTTGTGTAAACAAGGCAATATACTTTATAGGGTTACCATCTGCTATGATTTTGATCAAATAAATTATTTGACCACCCCACAAAAAAAAATCATATTGTAGATTTTTATACTAGGTACTCAAGGTATGAGTTTCTATTTTTTATAGCTTCTTTATCCAATCTTGTTTCAGAGTAATGATATTCCTTCAGATAAGATTCAACAACTGAAATCAATTGCAAAAAAAAAATAGAGCACAAATCATAACAGCACTGATTGATTTGTTTGGGCATCTAAGATGCAAAATACAATCTACCATTAGAACCTACATTGCAAAGGTCTATTATGAAGTATGAAACACATTATTACCTAATATTATATTTTAGGCCTAGACTGTCTAGTAAGGGGATGCAAAGAGAAAAATATTTGATGGAGAAATACTATCTGAATTCAAAATTTGAAATTTCAATTTTCAAAGTTGACTAGTTCTCAGCCTCTTCTTGTTGATTCCAAAGAAAAAATATTTCTCATTTTATAATAGACTTAATATTTTTAATAACATAATCATTCATACTCTAACAATCTGCAAGTCAGATAAAGAAGTAAAGATGGAATATAGTTCCACACTTTTATTATTGGAGGCTGCAGTGGGGGGTAACAGGGACAAACAGACACACACCACTCAAAACCAAGAGCAACTTCGACAGTAGGTGTCATGTGGTGGGCTTAAAATATACAAAACCAGGGGCATTAGTCAAATTGAGAAGAGAAATGAAACTCAGGCAAACTAATCAAGAGTGTAGCCACTAAAGTGCCATAGGGATAAATTCAGATGCAATGTTATAATTAGGTAACAGACAAACTGATTTCATTTCAAACTGTGTAAGTAGAGGACTTACTCTCCACCCATCATCCCCTGCCTCCAGAGGAAAGGCAAGGAGAAGTACCTTGAAGCATGGAAAACTAAAGAGAAGAGAAAAAACAGAACAAAACAACCACCCCAAAGAAATCACCCCTCTTCTAATCTCAATCCCTACTGTTTCTTGGAGAATGTACCAACTGCCTTACAGCACCAGATCAGAAAGGAAAGTGCCTCCGCAGTACCAGAACTGCTTATTAGAGACACAAATGTGAGTGGCAGAGCAGTACCCCATTTTGTACCTCTTGCTCCAAAGAAAATTAATCAAAGAGCTATAAATATGTCACAGAAACACTATTTTGAGTCACAGTTGCCTGGTACAAACTCTGGACTCCACAATTCCTTCAGGAAGCTTCTTAAGATAATTTTATTAAATCCCATGATGCTTCTCACCCTCCTCCCCTGTATTGAGCCATGGGGTTGCAGGTTGAACAGTCCATCCATCATGTGGTCTAAAAGTGAGATTTCTCCTGGGCTTAGCTGTTAGTTTCAATGTCCTTCCTCACCTGTCCAGGCAGGTTTACAGCCATGAGAGCTGAGGTTGTTAGCTACCAATGTCTAATGGCAGTCATTTACAAGCACTGTGGGGACTAAAGCCACCCTGAGGAGGCATCGGTTATCTTTATTATTACCCATAAAACACCAGCTTCCCCTTGAACATTTTTATTTGAAAAGATCAGTTGGTAAGATCTGTTTGAAATATCAACACTGATTATTATTAGTAGTAAATAAATTAATTTTAATTTTTGAAACATTGTTTATCCTGGAGAATCCCAGAGCACAATTATCTGACATAGTAAAGAATAAACATCTGCTATGCCAGTTGTTATGGAAATTATTTTAAGAATAGGCACTAAGATGTGCTATACAAAGTTATTTCTATCCCCAGAATATGCAATCACAATTAAAGCTTCAGCAGAACAAAATTATTCAAATGAGAGGAACGTACAGCAAGTATACAATTTGCCTGGGCAATAACCAAAACTTAGACCAAACTTAGCATTGGCAGGTGTTAAAAATTAGTCGCAACCTAAAACATATTAGCAAATTGAATTCTCTCTTTATGGAAAGCTGTTTAAAATCTATACTTTCATGCAGAAAATTATTTGCAAGAATAGTATTTGCTGAGGTCATGATACAACTTTGGGGCGCACACTTAGAAGAACTTTTTCCAACACAACAAAATACTTACACTGTATAGAGTCAGAAGAAAATCAGAAAAGATCGTGATTTAATATGTTTTAACAGCATCTATTAACATCAGAAGGCAGTACCAGTAATACAGTTCCTGTATAACTATAAAGTATGTTTTAGATTTGTTTCCAGTCATTACCTAAATACAATCAGCTGTTAAAAAAATGGCAATTGCTACTTTTAATTTAATTTCACAAAGAATCCTATTCATTCCTTGTAATAAGGCCCATGTATTCCTGAAGAACAACATCAGGTTATTAATTCCTGTAATAGCAGTGCTCTTAGGGAAATGTCAAAAGTTACCTTCTCCCCTTTCCTCATTCGCTGCTTCCTAGACTCTGGACCACATCACCTACCACATCAGGTGCCCTGGCATGACCTCGACACTTCATAATACTACCTGCTCAAAATAAAATCGGAACTGGCATTTCCCACCCACACTGTTCTAAACAAGAAAACTGCACATTGCTACACATCTCGCCAGAAAGTACATCAGGTACATTTCAAAATGGAGAGAGTATTTACAATAGTGTATGTAATATGTTGCATGTAATATTTTTGCTATTTGTGTACATTTATTCAGACAGTTCAAGCATAAGCTAATGATGAAGATGATGGAAATTCGCATTTAAACTAGTTTGGGAGGCGTTTTTTTAATAAATTTCCTTACAAATATTCACAGGTGCTCAGAGCACTACACAGTAAAGCTATTCTTTGCCTCTGAAAAAAAAGGAAAAAAAATCCCTTTATTAATACAAGCTTTAATATTATTCTTCCATCCAATTTAAGGTTAACATTCTAAAAGAAAAATTTAAATGCTAATCTTTATGTATTATATCCTATATATAAATAATATTTACATGTGTGCTCATAGTATATTTTGAAACCTCCCTGGTTACTAATGTGAATAAAAGCAAACTGGCTTAGTATTGACATGCAAACACACACACATTTAAACTGCTATTGAATTGCATCATGCTGCTTATTCTCCTGTCTATATTGAACCAGGAGGTATCATACTGAACAGCTCTAACAAGCAAGTCTTTGCTCTATGATATTAGCTATCATATTAATCCATCCTACTGGCAAATTCTCCTGTGGTTACTTCAGTCATGACTCGAGAGCTTTATATAACCACACACTTCAAAATATATGTATTTATAAATACACCAAATCAAGGCCAGTGTCACAAGACTGCACACACCAGGCCAAAAATACTCAAATACAGCGTCACAGTCAACAGCTACTGTTACCAACTGTATTACAACAGTACAGAAAACTGCCAGTTCAGGCACCAGAACACAATACAATCTGAGTCACACACAGTGTAACTGAGGCGCTAACTCTCATGAGCAAGGAAAACACTGCGAACGTGATGGCTTTTCTAACATGTCTAAAAATGTTATGAAAAAAGTGCTTTCAGTCATTTACTGTATCACAAGGTGTCCAGCAAATTGACCCTTTTGAAAACAAACTCCAAGATCAACCTGAGCTCAGTATCCTTTCATGGTGTTGGCTGTCATGAATCTTTATACACGTACAATTAAGATTATCCAATAGCAACAAATTAAAAGTACTTTGTTGACATTTAGAAGATCATTAATGCATTAATTAACACTCAAACCTTTTGATTAAAGGATCTGACATAACAAGCAGTTTAAGAGCAGAGGAAAAACAAAGAACTGAAAAAAATACAACTGTGAGAAACATCACATATTTTGAATTTCCGAGTTCATGTAATATCAGACAAAACCCTGCATCTGGGTGAGACAGGATTTTGAACTTGAAGGAAAATGCCAAGTATAGTACACAGTATAGCCAAGGAAATGACAGCGCAATTCCATGCTTACATGTCTATGATTGGAAACAAAGATATTTACAGATATGCAGTCAAGATCACAGATATCCAAGTATGATCTTCAGAAGATCTCAACCAAGCCATTTCCTAAAAGCATGTGGAAGAAAACCTATACTTTGCTAAGATACATAGTACCCCTTTAACAGACTTTTGGTCACACTACTGAAATTGAAAGTATGTCTATTAACAGCAGCATAGTATCTCACAGAAGAACAACGATACACTAACACATCTTACGTTTTCATAAAGCATGTAGAATACAAAGAAGTTTGAAAGGTTTTCAGGTTTACCACTAGACAAGCATGTCCTTAAAAAGAAGATTTCTTACAATTACTTTTTGTAAAGAGCACAGACTCACCCACAGGGCTGAACTCTCATTACTGAACAAAACAGAAGTTAAACATCAGGAGTTGTGCGAACCTAAATTCTTTGTAAGAGAATTCTGGCTCTTTCAAATCAGCTGGGGAAGAGTGTCTATTATATAAGCATGTCAGCATTAAACATCTTTTAACTCTAAAAACAAGGTGTATCTGTTCAGTATTTAAACAGGGAAGAATGCTTAATGGATAAATGCAAGCAGTGCACATCTGTTCATCCAAGCCAGAGATGTGGTAGGCTAGCTCTAAGTTACATGTAAAAAAGTAACAGAACAAATATAGCAAATATTGACTTGGGTATTTATTACAACCTGGCTGACTCATGTCGCTCTTCTTTTGCCAAAAATCAAGAAACCCTCCACACTTCATTTTCATCCAAGAAAAAAAGCTCTTTCAAGGTTAGGGCTTCAAGATTTGCCCTCCACCACAATGAAGTACCCCACTCGTTTGTCCAAGGCAAAGAGAGACTATTCCCTCAGTAAAATGCTGCCTAGAACAAAATAGGTTTCCTCCAATATTTTAGTCATGGAGAAAAAAAAAAAAAAAGGTTAAAGTAAACTATTACAACTTTCAAGAAGCATCTCTGTCTGCATTTACAGTCAAGAAGTTGAGCTGATGGAAGTTAGCATTAGCCTGCAGTTTAAAGGATTTCTTTTCCTACTAAGCATTTTGTACTAACTAGTGCTTCCCTCTCCATAAGCTAGCTGGAATGTAGTAAAGCTCTTGCCAGATGTTCTCCTTTCTCAGAGGTCCAAAACCAACAGTTGTCAATAATTCCATTACTTCCAAAAAGCATAGCCAGAAGCCAGTCTGAACAAGTGACAGAGATCTGGCACAGCCTGCGCTGCCAGCAAGGCCCTCAGACACCTTAAAAAAACCTCAACAAACCCAAACAAACAAACAAAAAGCCCAAGAAACCTTTCTTTCTTCAACGTTGAAACATTTCTTGCAACCGCTACTTTGACAGACATTTTATTTGCATTTTTGAGCCTCATTTTCAAAGTAAGAAAATGAGACATTCTCTGTCAAGGGAGAGAACCCAGTCTTTAAGCTTCCCAGATACAGTATCTGCCCAAATATCTGCTGAATCCAGCTCCTTGCTGTCTGGGCTGATAGCTGCCTGCTGAGTCAGGCAGGCAGGCTTTCCGTTGACAGCTCTTAGTGCAAGTGGCAGCAAATGACAGTGTGCCCACTATGCTAGAAAGCTGATATGATACAGTTCAGTCTCCTGCATCAACAAACGAGGTGGAAGGAAGATTGCTGCCTGATGTTAATGGGCCTTGCACTAATACGTAGAAGTGCTACAGGAACTGAGATGTCTGAGGGAGTCTAGTTTACCTTCAACCCCAAAAACATTTGTTTCAGCTCACTGGGTGTTCCTACTCTAATTAAAAAGGAGGCTGCTCCTCCCATTGAACCAAGATGTCTCACCACAGCTCACTGAAGTAGTAAGTTGCCTGATGCCTGTATTCACTAGTTTCTTCCTTCATAACAAAAAGGTATTAGCTGACCTACTGATTTCTGCTCCACTTCAGGATCGTCCACATTTTAACATTCTTCTGCTAGTATATCCATTGGAAAGTCTGGAGAGATTACCTTCCAACAACAAAATGACACCTTTAGAGGATCAGTAGCACAGAAGTAACTCTAGAATAGCCAAGACTCCCTGTTTAGCACTGTGGTATTTAAATGCTGAAGAATAATCAGAACAGTTTAAAATTTCTAATTTAGCAGAAGAATCCAACTATTCTACAAAGAACTTAAAGTAGTATCGCACTAACTAAAAAAAATATCTTATTCTTCTACTCCAGAAAATAACTACTAAATATGGCAGGATCTAGGTCTGGTGGAAA
>JAAGNO010000085.1:32931-45479 GCA_033439905.1 Ceryle rudis
AAGGAGAGAGAGGGGGGAAGGAGAGAGAGGGGGGAAGGAGAGAGAGGGGGGAAGGAGAGAGAGGGGGGAAGGAGAGACCACAAAACAATACAAAGTGATGGCTTCAAAGCAACAAGAGTTCTAGGGACTCAGGGCATGACACGGGTTGGGAGGGAGAGCAGAGAAGAAATAAGAGACAGATAAAAACAAAGTGAAAACACTTGAAAAGCAACAAAGAAAATATTTTCTAATAATCAGCATATATGCACACACAGGTTCCCGTGCCCTTTCCTCCTCCTGCTGATCATTTCAGCAAGCACTCCATGGTAACCTCTCAGATCAACACCCCTGCCTTTGTGTGTGAAGGCACAAGGCCCACAAACAACTTCCAGTAGACAGGGCTCCCTGCACACTCTGAGCCTTCAGCTGTGCCACCAGGTGAGAGCTGCTGCATCAATGCTGGGACTTCCTCCTAGCTGGATTATGGGAAAGTCAGCCTGTTTGTTGGGGGTTTTTTTCTTACCTAGACAGGACTCTACTTTTTTTGGATGGCAATCAGGAAACGCCATCTACATTGCTACCTTGAATAGATTTGGTTTGGGGAAGAAAAAAAAAAAAAAAAAAAACCAACCACAAAATCACAACAAAATCAAAAAACCCACACACCACCTCTGCCTACATTTTAATCAAGAGCAAAAAGAAAGGAAAATTACAGCAGATATGACTTGTATGACTTGGGTAGCTTTAAAGAACAATTCTTTTCAATAGCAGGCTTCCACTTTATCATCCAGGTGCCACAATAATACCCATTTCCCAACTTAAAAAGAGCCAATCATATAACAAAATATCAGATAAAAGTAACAGGCAACATCAGACCATTAATGCCACAATCATAGAACAGAGAAAAGTATTTAAGCATGATATTGACTTTGGAAGATTTAAGATACCAGCACACTGCATTAGCTCACTCTTTAAGATGTTAACATATTGATATTAAATAGTTGGATTATGGATTATAAAGGAGTAATACCATAGATTCTGATACATCTCAGTAAAGTTGCTGGGAAAAAAAAAAAGAGGAAAAGAAAGAAGAAAAGATCAGCATTCTAGAAGTATCCCTGGGGGAAGGCAGCAGCCGATCATGGCACACATTACCTCTGCCCCTTGTTCATCCATCTGCTGCACCCCAAGGAATGCCACAGGGGAAGAAAACATGTGGAGCACAGCTAATAACAGCAATTCTGTCCATATTAGAAACTAATTATCACCCTTTCCTATCAGGATCAGTGCTTCCAGAATTATAAGCAATTTACCCTACTACATGCAGTCTAGAATTTAACACTCAATAACTCAACAGCTTATTTTTAAAAAATGCTGACTTGGACCTGTATACAATACAATTTGTATTTCCTTTTCTTTCTATGCAACCCACTCTCTCACATCTGAAGATTTAATATGTTTTTATTATTATTTCTTTTAGCAAATGGATGAAGAGAAAGGAACTCTGCTTATATACAATCCTGTGCATTTTAACTCTTGGCTCAAAACTGCACAATAGCTGTGATTAAGTCCATGTAAAACTAGGGAAAAAAAAATACAAACCTTGGGTTTGTATTGTATTAGCAATTTTCTGGAAATAACGGCACAAAATCTCATTGCTCCCTACCAGATATATTACTTTTCATTAGATACACAGACCATAAAACTACAAAATGAGATAGTAAGCTGTGAATAGCATTTTATATACTGACCTTGCAAATAGAACTCAGAGTTTTTCCTTGGTCTATTTTCATTCTACCAAACTAAAAATTAAGAACTTTAAGAATTGCTGAGGTCCCTCCACATTAGGCTGCTCTGTAAGAAAGTAATTATTTACTTCAAAATAATCAAGTAAACATTGCCTTTTTTTAATTAACATCACCTAGTTGAGGCACTACTGCACACAAGCGATCCAAATGTTCTGCAGCATAATCCAAAGAAACGAGAAACAGGGAACACCAAGGAAAGTCACAGTATGAGTGCTAAGACCTGAATAAAGAGCATCAGTTATAGATCAACACTACTGTTCACACAAGGACCTTAATTTCTATTTGTTTTCTATCTATCTGTTCCTTGAGCCATTTCTTTAGCCCTCAGAACCCTGAGTTTTGTATCCCAGCCTACCAATACCAAAATACTCTCTTTCCAAAGTGCCCCAAAGCCCCTCCTGGTTAGTCAGCAGGTGCCACTTTTTTTAAGAAAGACAAGGTCAACACTCCCCTAAGGATCTGAGCAAAACGCCTCCTCGAGCGAGCAGCCTGAGATTCAAACTCCGGTCTGCTCACTTGAGACTGCACATGCTGGCTCAATGCCTTGAGGTAGCAATGTCAAGAACTGTTAAAGAAGGATTTACAGAAAAGTCGTAAAGATGTAAGTGAAAAGCATTCTAATGAAAATCACCAAACTACTTTGTACCTCTGAGGAACAGACATTGATATTATCCCTACAAAACATTTTTAGATATAAAATGTTCCCCAAAATATTTAATTCAAAAGAACATTGATCTTACATAGCTGAACACTACTTTTTGTACACAGCCAAAGGCAATACAAGTATGCAAAGTACATATAAAGCTATCTTTTTCTTTTTTTTTAAGTCTAGAATAGTCAAGACTATATTTACAATTAACCATATCCTTCAGCATGAAGGGATCCACAGAAAAAACCCAACACAAAACAAAAACAACTCGGGTTAATAAGATTACAGTATGTTAAAAGGTGCTCATAAGCATTTTCTATAAATGAAATGTAAAGCCTGATGACTACATATGATCCGGAAGACCAGCCTAAGCTCATAATGAAGGTATTGTGACAAAGCTTAGTAAGTAAAACACCAATAGAATGGTGTATTTTTGATGTAGTTGAAAGTTTTACATTGATTCTAAACCAGCCATGTTCAAGTGACTAGTTTTAGGCTGGTAGTGTTCTAGTTTCTAAGATCCATGGAACAATTATAAGGCAGATAATACTGAGTTTATCTAGTAAAGAATATGATTCCTTCCTGCAAATCTCACTTCTCTAAATGACACCATATTTACAGCACATGGCTGGAAAATTTAAGCCACATGTCAAATACTGTTAAAGAAACCAGCAATAATACATGTGTATTTAACTCAGTACAAAACAGTTTATTTTTCTTGAATGTGATGAAAAATGGATATTATAATATTCTGTGGGAAAAGCAAAATGGCAGACTAAATAAATATCAAGAACTGTATCCATTTATTCATTAAGCAGCTGCAGTAAAAAGAGGGGGGAAAAAATCAAAAAGCAACACCCCTGCACTCCAACCGTACATGCCCTCTACCAGTACGCAGCAGTAAGTACTACAGTGAGTAACAGGCAAATTTGGTTTTGTTTCCGTGTCTTTGCAATTTTGAGCATGGATAACCCCATGTCCAGATACATAACACAGCTATTATTACATCATCATCTGCACCCCTCCACAGAAAACAATCCTACAGAAGGTGATCTAGATTAGTAATGACACCAATTTTCCAAAACAGATTTGTCCGTAGCAACAAGAAACAGCATATAGTGTGTTCTACCTTGATCCTACTTACTTCTTACTCTTAGCTAGATTAAACAACTAAATTTCCATTAAAATAATTGTACAACTGCATACAGTAAATACTATGCTCCTTATTACATCAGCACAAATGGTCCCCAGGCTTCGGGGGGTGGGGAGGAACGGACGGACACAACATCCAAACAACTTAGAATGTCTAAAACATTAGAGGCATTTTGAGGAGAGCATATTTTAAGAATAGAGCCAGCTCTCTCCTCGCACGCTACCACATACACGGGCATCTGCAAGGCACTTACTTCCAAGATCAGGCCACATGCATGTCCAGAAAGAACAGAGACCAACTTACAGGCTGTGAAAGCATACTTCTCTTGGATTTCTACTTCCCTACAAAAAAAATCTTAGAGTGAATCACTGCTAAAGAAACACAAAAGGTCAGAGGCAACAACTTCCAAATAACCGGCATTGTCCCAGGACATTAGAACAGAGTTATAGATAGGCAGATGACAAAGCTTCTGAATCTAAATTTCCACCCCCCCAAAAAATGTAGCATTCTGGGTGCGCTCTTTCCCTCCAAATAGCCAAATGTCAACAGCCTCTTTCTGCTACCAAAACCAGGCTTGCAGTAAGAGCAGAATGAATTTGTTCGCTACAGAAAGTAAACCACAAGCAAACTCCCCCACGTGTGCATTGCTAGCTGCACAAGCAAATGGCTTTCAGCCAGCTTGACTCCTATCAGTCACAGGCAGGAAGAAAACCAGACAGGCCACTTAAGCAAAAGCTTGCTCACTGTGGGACAGCAACAGATTTAGTTGCACAATTGGAGCCATTATGCCAATAACTTCTGTTCACTGACACCCTTTACAGAAATCCACATGGTTACTTCCCTCCAAGGAAAAAGTTACAGCACAGAGATAATTAGAATACACAGCAATAGTCCCAAAATACCTGAGACCGTGTGATAGATAACAAGTTTGTAAAGAAAAGAGTAAAAACTGCCAACATGCAAGTAGCTTCCATACAGACATAGTACAGGACTGCTAATCCAGCATCTAAACCAAATTCCAATAGTAAGATCCTGTCCTGTAAAGGCAATGCTGCTACTTTAGTGTATTAGATCACATCACTTACAAAATTCTTAGTCTTGTAGGAGCTTTACAGTATCAGTACTTCTTTTGCAGCCTATGCATGATTCAAATGAAGACCCCCAAATAAACTAGGTATATAACTAAGGGCTTAACTTTTAACTATAAAGAAAATATGGCTGACAATCAGTGGTCTAAAGTTACATCTTTTGCTGAAGTGAGAAAATTATAAATTAACCTAAAGTCTGAAAAAATAAACAAAGGAAATACTAACTGGACATACTCTATCAGTTCATTTAGGTCAGGCAAAAAAAAAAAAATCAACAATAAAGAATTAAAGAAGTGTTTAAGACTAATGTCAGAAGACTACTGAAGTAGAAATGTCCAGCAATAAAAAAAAGCAAGCTTCTAAGGTGATGGTGAACAATAAGGTATTCTGAGACACTATGAAAAAAAATTATTATTGTTATTAACCAACTTCACTGCATTAGCAAGTGCCCACTGAAATTCCACGTGTGTTTACAATAACAATCAAAACGCAGACTAAAAACAATTTGGATAAAGAAGAGATTCCTTTACCTGAGAAATTAGTACATAACCAGAATTAAAGATGCATCAACTCGCGTCACAGTCTCAGACCTTTTCCATACCATGGTAGAGCAACCAAAAAGGAACGGTAGACAATGTTTCAGTGCTAACAGAAACGGGACACCAGATACCCCCAGTGCTTTTTCCCTTTCAGTTTGTTCATTAGTACTACTGTTAAAGAACACAACATGGTATTTCACAAGTGTAAGCATGCTTTACAATTTAAGCTTTTTTTTTTCTTTGTGAGGAAAAAAAAAAAAAGAAATAAAAAGGTAAAAAAAAAAGGCACAGTCCAAACACAACAGATACAGATACCAAATTTGCTTCTCATCATAAAGGTGCCAACGATTTTCAGAGAAAAGGTATCAGACTTCTGAGAAATGAAGTAATTCCCTACCTTGTTGAATTTTATCTGAGTAAGTTCAACAAACTTCCCGAGAAGAAATAATAGTATCATTCTCAACAGTACAATTCCAGATGCATGCCAATTAGTTCTATATATTATGTATTTCAAAGATCATTTCCAAAAGGACTGGAAACAAGCAGTTATCTTTTTTTAATCTCTCTGCATTTAAAGTCAATCAGTCATGAGGCTTCTGAGGAAAAAGCAGGCTAAAACCATATTTAAAAGCCTATTCCTTGCCCCATGAGAATGCAAAGTCTGAAAACACTAAATCAGTCACTGGTTCAAGGGTGATTGCAGACACTGCTATGCCTCTCAATTACATTTTCAGTTGTACATTTCCAAAAACATACAAAAGAAGAAACTTTAAGGCAAGTGATTTTTTTAAAGGGAAAAAGATTTGAAACTGCTCAAAGGTGATTAGGACAATCTTCATTTGAGACATTCTGGAAGAATACACATACAGTAAAAGTGAAACATTATATTTCAGAACACAGACACTATTCTTAATATTTATGACCATGCCACTCCATGTATCATAAATTCTTGCAGATGCACACAGAAAAATATCACTTCTGCAAGACACCACTGGATCAAAAATAAACAAACAACTAAATAAATAATAACCAAAACCTCACAGCACCAGAAACAACAATGAAAGAGAAAGTTACTGAACTGTCCCTGGGCCTTTTGTCCATCAAGACATGATAGAAAGATTAACTGAAAGTGAAAAACACAACATAGAACAGAGCTTTCAGGAGTGGCAATCATTTGGTTCATATTATACAAATGCCTGGAGGAATCACATGCACCTACAAGCAGTTAACTATTAATGACACAGATGAAAGCAAGTCTAGGACAATACAAATCACTGAAAAAAAATAATAAACCCCCCTAAAAAATTATTAAGCATCAGCTGAGCATCCAGATAAATTTAAAATCTACCCTGTGTTACCCAATGGCAATTTCATTAAGAACATTTAATTATGACATTAATACTTACTATTAGAAGCAGCATCACTAGCAACCTTACAAAAAACAATCACTCTTTATTAGGTCATCTTTATTCTTCCTTAGAATTAAGAACTAAGTTCATATTAAAAAGAATTAATTCAGAAACTGAGAATACTCAACATCAAGGCCAGAACAAAGACATGCCCAACTACCAAGACCAGTAATAGAAATCTGGTAGCAGACAGTAGTACACACATGGGAATGGACATGGCCATCTGCATGAAGAATGCTAAGGGCAGAATAGTACAGTCCTTTATTTCTCAGCTTCAGAGTGGAACACTACTCTTTATAAACGTTCATGCTCTTAAGCTTTGTTCTGAGTTTTTGGATAATGCAACCCTGCCAAAATAAACACGGAAGTTGCTTTCACATTCTATTTATTACCACTTAAGTCAGACAAATATTCTTCAAGAACAAGTTGGAGAAGACATCTACATACAGTGGCAGAACAGGGAAGGATCAAATGTACACCTTGCACATTAACAGTAAGTAAAGTGGTAAAAATCCCTAGAGATTCCTGCACATCAGGCACATGAAAAAGCAAATAACCTTCCCACACTAACCATTTCAACCAGATCAATCTTCTGGGCTTCCCTGGAAGGTACTTCTACCTCCTGATTTCTCCAGCTTTCCATGTTTCCCCAAATACTAGCTTCAGTGCAAATACCCTACTGCTCATAAAAGCTGTTGTGAAGTTTAAAAATAAGCACCTCCAATCGCTTTCACTACAAAAAATGTAGGCATTATTAAAAAAAAAAAAAGCAGCACCTCAACAAGTATCACATTCAGAAGTTGCTGAAATGTAACCTATACGTTGGGGCAAACAGTTAATTCACCTTCCTAAAGGAAGGTTTAATTCCTTCAACTGGTTCATACTCTCTCTGCCCTCAGTGCTTCCTAAACCATTGCTCCTGCTAGCTATATCAGAAATTCTATTTAAAGTAAAAGAAGAGAGAACAAAGTTGCAGGTTTTGGAAGAACTTGTTTTTATCCAAGACTGATTGATTTTACTGAGGTTTATGGAATGTAAAGCAGCTTTTTTTTCCCCAAAAGCTAGAACCAAATATAAAACAAGTCCTAACGTGCTAGTTGAGCAAAATACACTATTTTAATTTAACTTTAAAAGGATTGTTCAAGGGCCAAGGCATTGTATTTTCTCTTAAAGGATAGTTATGTACAATGTAGGTTTTAGTCAAAAATAACTCAGACCAAAGCACACTGTAAGCATGTAAAGTATTTGTTTTCAAAATATCCATAGTGCTCGAAGTCTTCCCCTTTCCCCTTTTACTCATCAGTACTTCCTAAACTTCCCCTGCATACCAGAATTATAAGTATTGTGTGCTTCACAAAAGGCTCTATTTAATAGTATACAACTACTTTTATGACAAAAGAAGCAAACAATTTACAAAGCACTTCAAGGAAAGGAGGAATTAATGTTTTGAAACTAAGTTCTTCATGATCATTAGGTCAGATCAAATTTATTTCATAACTTAAAGGTGCACACTGTTGTAGCACAATTAGCTTTGCCGACTCTGTTCAAGCATAGGTTCTGTCTACAGCATCCCAAAGGGTATTTATTAACTATTCAGAATACAGGCGCAATAGCAAATGCAGTCACATTTAACACAGCCTCATTTCTTGTTTCAGTCAGAGTAGGTTTTGTCAAAAAAAACCCCACTTGATTACTGAATCTTTTTAGACGACTTCTTACCATATCTATGATTATTAGATCATGGCCATAGGCTAGACACTGGTACATATATCCAGCTGTCAAACTGAATTTAATCCATTAAATACAAAGGATTGCTATGGACAGGGTTGTTTTCTGCTTATGTATCAGGAAACCTTTTTAGACTGGCTATTTTCTTCCTTGAAGAAATGTAGGCAAATGTATTTATCTGTGCTTTCTTATTTGGATTAGATTCAAATAAAATTTACAGAAATGCGAATCCTATGTAATCTGTAGAAGTGTACCGAAACAGGTTCTAGAACATTGCTATGAGTTGCTATGACTAGACTGGTATTTGCATTTCTACATTTTTAAAGAAAAGAACTTACATTTAAAAAGCTGTGTAGTAGATACAGTAGGAATTGAATTGAAAAACAAAAACCCAAAAACTTTATCAACATAAGTGAAAGATTGAATTAAACGAGCAGAGACACAGAAATTATACACAAAAGGAGGGAGGGGATATCAACACTGAAAATATGTGCAAGCTAATTTAACTCTGCTTAAATCATATGAAGTTATTCCCATTAATCCATTCCAAGTCCACCATTTCCCTGAGCTGAGGAGGAAGTTAAAAAACACTGTCTCTTCAACAGTGTGAACGCTAGCCCCCATTTTACAGCTGAGGAAACTGGAAAATAAAACAAGGAAGAAAAAAAAAAAGTAGTTTCTCAAAAGGACATAGGGATTATGCAGCAAGATAAGAACAGAAATTTCTCCTCTTTGCTGTGTCCTTTAAAACTCAAAATTATCCTTTCTTCATAATTCAGTAAAACAATCTTGGCAAAAGTTTTTGCTAGAGATATTAATGCATTCTTTAGTTTGAATGACTAAAATAACATCATGGAGTATTGAGTAAAAATATTTCCTAGGAATTTGCTATTCCTAGTGAATTTTTAAGGCAAGAATTTTCATGAAAAAAATCAGACAAAAAAAAAATCACATTGAGAATTTCATATTTTGTTCCTAATTTAGTATTCCATACCCCTATAACTTAATGGATCTGATAAAATAGTAGCATAGAAGGAAACAAAACCAGAGGATACTGGAGACTATTTAGTATCACAAGACAGAAGCCTGTTACATGAATCACATGAGCTGCTTGTTTCATTTTAGAATCAGTCATCCAAGTATAAATTCTTTCAGAATTAGAATTTAAAAAAATAAATACCTAACTTCTCATACTAAATTAATTTTAAATGCTATCTTTGATAATCCTGACATAATCAGGCCAGTATTAATACATACTTACATATTCAGAACACAATGAGCTTATCTCAGTGTATTTCAGTGAGCCTATAGCCACAATCCCAAAACCAGTGCCTACTCAATCAGTATTAATTGACTCAAAGGCTAAAAGGATACATAAATAGAACTTTTGTTGGAGCCACAAAAGTCCTTTTTTTTCCCTCCAAATGTGACTTGATATCAACTGGCAAAACAGTTAAAGGAAACGAGGGTTATTAATGTTTTCGTTCCCAAGGATAGCTAGAGAGCTTCAGTACACATGTCTGCTGATGCAGCATTAAATTTGCTTAAAAAGGCAAAACAACAATAAGCAGACATTGCAGAGTCTAATTCCCTTGGTTCACACTCTCAGTACAATCAATGCTGTCCTGTCCTTAGTACAGGATCTGGTCACCATGACAAGGTCACTTACACCACAACTTGTCTATCCAGGTTAGACCAACACATGTAGAAACTCTAAGTAACAAGTTCTGTCTAAACTGCTTAGAGCAGCAGCTCTGTAACGCTTCCCAAGGCCAAGCCAACCTGAAGCTACGCTTCTTTCCTGCTCTGAGAAAGGGGTAAGAGGCAGGGACTGAAAAACAAAATCCAAGCTATAAAGATCAGCTCTATGGCACATGCATACATCTGCTACAGCAGGCAGTTCAAGTACAAATAAAGTGCTAATTATTTCATTCTTCCATAATTTCACTTGGAAGGAGAAAAAGGAAGAATTATGTTTGTTTAATTCTCATCTATATCTACTCTTTCAGAGAAAGTGATAAAGCTAAAGACTATGTTACACAACAAGCTGCAAAAGATGGAGCAAGCTATACACATCACTTGAAAGTTCTTCTCTTCCAGAGACCCTTTCAGTAATAAAGGCACATTTAAATATGTAAATTCTAGTCCACGTGAAAGAATATGCTGTACAGTGTTAATCACATTGTCTCCTGGCTGAGAAAAGTTTTCACTTTTCTTTGTATTACTCAGTTTTATAATTGTCCAATCTTTTTAAATAAGGAAAAATAAATAACTAATTCCATCCTCACAGCCCATGTAGAAATGGATGTTACCGCTGTCTAGGGTATTGCACTGTATCGGTTGTCCTGAACCCCTATATTTCATCTTGGGGCAGAAAACCTCACTCAGCAAAAAAGATATAGATCTGATGGGACACAAGAAATTCACAGCCTTTTCTTATTTTGGTAAGAAAACCACAGTGAGGAGGAAATGTTTATACACAAAGATCTAGCCATGTTGGTGAAAAAAGTGATCCTGCGAAAGGTATATTTTCCAAATAAATACAGAACCACAAGTGATCTTTTCCCCATTAGTGTCACATTTATGGTTCTGTAACATATATAATATGGAAGCAAGGCAATCATTTTAACTTAGAAAAAAGGAAAACATCAAGTCAAAAAGCATTATGAATAAAGCAGTGTGTTTTCACAACTGTTTTGTGGTAACCAAAAATCATAGAGGAAATTGTCTAGAAATATATTTACCAAGTAATAAAAGGGGCAACTACTGTAGGATACTGCAAAAGTCATAGTGATGCTTTTGCAATGAACACTAGTTAGCTGTTAATACAGTTCAATCTATGCATGTATTCAAGCTAAATATGTTAAATATAAGAATTGTTCTCAGCATAAAAATCTTTAAAAGCTGTAGCTTTATGAACAGGATTTCAACCAACAATTAGCAGTAAAACAAAAAAAAAACCAAAAAAACATATTTTTAAAAAATCTATACTTTCCACTCTCCTCACTACAGCTATGTGCTAATACTGACACGGCACTTTCAGATCATTGCACCAAGCACTTTAGGAGATACAACAGCTCTGCCAAGAAACCTGCCTTCAAAAGGACTTTCATTGCTATAGCAACAGCATGTTCTCCAGTATCCAATTCGGAGACAACCTATGACACACACATGAGAGATGGCCAAACTCGGACTGATTCCTCACTGCAGCACAAGTCGCATTGTCATATACACAGCAGATTTCACTTGCAGAAATAAAAGGTACAAAACAGGGGTTTTTTGATGATAGTGCACAGGGCACTTTGGTTGTCTACCAATTAGCAGTTATATCTAGGATAAAAAAAAAAAGTCATTAATTTTATAAAACAACTATAGACTATTCAAAGGCCAAAAGGAATATAACCATTAGCATAGGATATAAATTGCATTACACAGCACCTCCCATATGCAGGTATTTACCTCGTCTCTGATCTCAATTTCCCCTAACAGGAACTACAGTAAATACTACCTAGGGACAAGCCAGTAATTCCTTAAAAAGGATAATAATGAAATTTGTTACATATCCATTTCTACACTTCTATTACATGACAGTTTTCAAAAAGTACACAAACCCCAGCTTGTTGCTGGTCACCTGTTCACTCACCCCAGATGGTCAGATATACCTTTCCTCTAACACAATGAGAAATGTAACAACATGGTCGCATTCTTTATGTTCCTGACAACCCTAAAATAGTTTTAAGATTACGTTTGGTTGTACATTACAGCTCTCATATACTGGAGACTAACACAGAAGTAGAAACTTTTTGTAAAGAATCACAACCTTCTTTAAAATCTTGGTGGAAGAAAAAAAGATTAAATGAACTTGTACAGAAGTTGAGTACTTCCACATTAAAGGGGTTGACTTACAAAAGAGGGAAAAATAAAAGGCTCTTTTGCTGATTCATGGAGTCCTGAAAGACTACTGGGAGAGTATGTTATAGAGACGATATTGTCTCCCATGCTTTAAAAAGTCTCTCTGCTTCCTTTTGAAGTATCAGGTGTTATCTAGCTTGCTTTGCAAGTACTAATAATAGAGATTATTTTTAAAAGTATTCCAAATAAACTACTGAAATGAACAACGACAAGGGAAAAGAGATGAGAGTTTTGGCTGATTGATGTTTTTATTGCAGGTTGGCGGGTGGGGCGGTGGGGTGTG
>JAAGNO010000085.1:45579-56426 GCA_033439905.1 Ceryle rudis
TGGTGTTTGTTTGTTGGGGGGTGGGGGGGGGGGGGGGGGTTGGGTGGGGGGGGGGGGGGGGGTTGCATGGGTTTTTTTGGTTGTGGGTTTTTTGTTTTTGTTTTTTTTAGTTGAAGAGCTTTTATAAATTCAGTATCTTACAAGTACTTGCAAGAATAATATCTAATTCAGATGTCCCTGTCATAAGTAATATTGACAAAGTTCATACTCCAGTTCTCTGTGTGCTTATTACTGTCCTCTGGCAAGGGAATATGATATCAGAGATATTTTCAAGGTTACCAAAATAAAAGCATTACACAGAGCAGAGAACACATGTAAGATATTACATGCATTTATACACAAAAAGTGGCTGATATATGCATTTCTTTCATAAAACCAAACTAAAAAATGTTTTATTTACCATACCGTTCAACCACCTTGCATCTAAGCATCACAAGCACTAATCTTGCAAAGACATACTACAAAACACAGCCATTTGAACTCTGCAGTAGTAAGCACTACGCATCAATTTTAGAAATATACAAAAGCTTTTCATTACTCCAAAACTCGGCCATCTTCATTAAATCACCATCTCTTCATAAAAGCCTTGGCTTCATTTAGCATTCAGGAAGATGAAAGAGCAGCTACCCTCCTTATGGATTACTTCTCTATTACAAGAGAATGTTTTGCACGTCAAAAGCAAACATTAAAGGATTAAATGATATTGTCATTTCCGCTCTTGTTTATTTGCAGTGGGCAGTGAATAGAATTGCAAAGAAACAATCAGTGATTATTTTAAGCTGCATTCTTTTGCAAGGATTATGACTCATGAAGTTGCTGCGTAAAGACACTGGAACGGGATAGGTGTCGCATTGAAAATCATAGAAACGTAACAATATAAAAAGTGTTTGTCCTACAAGCAAAGCTGTCTGGTTTAATCATTTCAGAGTGGCCACGATAGCTCTTGGGATAGCACCAAGACAATAGTATCTTGCATTCATATACACAAAGAATAAAAATATAAACAGTGATTTCCATTCTCCTACAAAAGACTAAAAATACTTTAGGATTTTCTGAAGTATATTTATCTCCACAGCATCCTACTAACACTAATGCAGCACAGGAGAAAATTCAAGATATTTGGTTACAAGACGTCCCTGCAGCATGCAAAACATGAAATTCAATTACTTGACCATGGATTTTTCTAGATCTTTTAGGTTTTAAACATATTTTCCAAAAGAACTAGAGAAACCAAGTTTGCAAAGCAGTGTTATTTTAAATTAAAGCCTTTAAATATTTCTCACACACAGGCTAATAGGCGTGAATTACACTCAGTAAGTTATGTTTCCCTAAATCTTCTGATCAGTTCCCTTCTTACTACCCCATTCCTGGTTCATTTTGGACTTTTAGATGTTGAGAAAGCAGATAGTACATACAGAAAAAACAACAACCAATATGCATTCAGTTATTATTTTAGGTAAGACTTAGAACCACTCGATATAATAAAAATTTTGTCTGTAAAACCTGAACATGGAAGACAAGAGGAGAACTAGCAACCAATTCACTCTCCAAAGACAATGACATACATGTTAAAATTAGCAATATATTTTGGTCATACTCTAAAGAGAATAAATATAGACACCAGGTAATGCTACAGACCAAGTTCTTGTTTATATTGAATTAAGGGTAAACTTTGGTTTAAACTCAAGTTTCATCTAACACACAGAACATGCACATTCATGGTCTGATATTTGTTGGTATTTTAACTGCAAAATGCACACATCTAGAAATGACCAAATTTGGATTTTGTTTTACTAGGTATGTTTTTCTAATTAGTTCTACCTAGTCATATTTATATTTTAAAAGGGAAAAAAACCCACCATCTAAAATGTAATTTTCACAACTCAAGGCTCAGCTAACACTTAAAACTCCATAAACAGCATAAAACTCCAATCTAGCTTAACTTATGTTTCTCCGTGTTACCATTGCTCCACCTTCATCAGCAGCAAAGAGCTCTTTCAGAGAGACAAAACACAAACAAAATGTTTCCCACAGTTTTGTTCATGCAAAGGAAAGCAGAACAGCAAAATAAAGTGCTTCAACTTATTTCTAGAGCTCCATGTAACTAACAACCTGACAAAAACACAGCGATACCACAATTCCTACAGCTACGATTGGTACAGGGGGGGGAAAAAAAAAAGCCTGCAATACCAAAAAAAGCAGACTAGAAAAACGTACGTAAATGTCTCACATGCTTACAGAAAAATAATATAGGCAATCTCTGTAGAAGGGCAGGAGCAAGAAATCAGGTCCACTGCAATGACAAGATTTACTTCAGAAAAAAAAATATTAATTCACAACTGTCAGCTGTATGTAAAAGATATCTACGTATTTTCCGCTTACAAATAAAGAGAAATTGTGTCTAGAACTAGAAACATACACTTTTTTAAATGCATGAGCAGTTTTTGAAGTATTCCATAGCTGTAATATGGAAGTGTACAACTTCCCTGTTCAAGACAAACCTTACTTAGGGCTGTAAAGTAAACCCCTTTTTTTGTCAAGTCTTCCTCTTCCACTCATCATTCTGAGTACTTCTTTAAAACACCAGCAACAATTATTTTGATATGATCAAGAAAGATTTTTTTGCATTACATCCGTAAGAAAATGAAATTAATTTAAAGCAATTTCAGCTCCTTCTTTAAAAAAAAAAAATATGTAAAAAAATAAAATCAAATCATATTCCGAGCATAACAAGAAGAATCTAACAAAGTCCTAAAGATTGATTGGGTACATTTTAGCCTTATTATCCTCTGAAGACAGTGAGATATTATTAAATAAAACAAAAGCTGCTCTTTCTGATCATTCTTGGTATTCAGTTAACATCTCTACAAAAAAAGCATGTCCTTTATGTTTTTGAATGTTGTGTTTACAAACACAGCTTTGTGTTACAAATGAAAAAACCAAAGCATTCATTCAAGACATTAAAAAAAAAAAATCATTATCTCATCTTAGACTCATAACAGAAAAAAAACTTGCCCCTACAACCACTAGTAAATAACGGATTGTAGTATCCAGAAGTACTTTCAAATCATCAGGTTGATGTGTACAATGGAACTGGAGACTTCTAGCGTTTCATATGAATAAAAAACCCAACAAACTGAAGGAGTAGCCATCACTAAAGACAGAAAAAAATAATTAAAAACATATTTCCTGTGCTCAGAATTTATAAATCTGCACTGAAATAATACTTTCCCCCCTTCTCTTACAAAAAGGTGATTAAGGTGTGTACACAGTTTAAAACTAGTTCCGAGTATTCAATAACAATCTCCATCCAATAATTCACATGCAGAATTAAATAGTGTCTTATTTCTTTATTTACTATTTAAATTTAGTGACTTCCTCACAGGAGAACATAAAAAACTAATCAAGTTTTACTATATACTTCTGAAGAAGTGCTTTACACATGATATTAGACAATGCCTTTAGGAAAAAAAAAAAAACCCAAACATTTTAAAGGACATACTTTATTCAATGAAGCCATTTATTGAAATCGAATTTTCAAATATGATAATATTTATTTTTAAGGAAATTTAAGATAGAAGACTTATTTATTATATCACATAGATCACATATGTCTCTATAGGTAATTTCAGAAATTTTATAAAGCTTCTAAAAATGCTCAACACTATTCCCCAAAAACATAATCTTTCAACATTAGAGTACCAAAAAAATACTACTACTCCACAGTCAGAAATCAGCTTATGAGGTCTAGTAAACTACTCAAGTTTATGCATAAATCTTCCCATTTAAAAAAAGTCTCCACAAACCCCAATCTTACTAAGTGATATGGTATTATCTTGGTGTCAAACATTCTTCTGTTGATAAATACACACAATTTTAAAACATGAAAAATTACACTATGTGTTTAGCAACTTAAAGAAAATACAGTTTACCAAATTTATAGTATATTATATAGTAGACTAATAGAAATTCATATATCTATAGGCTCAACTATGGATAAAGTAGAATTATCTGAGACAAACAACTGTCATACCAACTTAATAGCAAAATGACTAAGGGGTTAAGTCCTCTTTGTGTGACAGCTGGAAAGAAGTGGGGGGAAGGGGAACTTTGGCATGTATGTATGAATGACATGCTTTTAACATGATATTCCCTTGCCAAAGACCACAAACAAACAAAACCAAAAAACCCCAGACCTGAGAGCTACAGACACATTAAAAATTCTACAGTAATTAAGGGACTGAGTACAAGTTCAGCTACCATGAAAAGACAAACACATTAAGTATGTCATTTATACTTCTTAAATAAGGGGGAGTCATCAAATACCATGCAATGTCCCTTCAGTATTCTTCTCAGGATTCTTCCTCCACTTCACCCAAACCTTTAGTCCTCATATTTACATTTAAATCAACATTGCTCTCTGGGTAAATCCAAAAGTACAGCAACAAGCAATTTCAATGCATATCCCTTCCCACGTGCCATTAAGACCACCCTCCAAAGCAACTGGATACTCTACAGCACATCAGAAAAATTTGGCAGATAAAAAGAGCTGGGGTGGAGGGTGATGGTGGGAGGTGTCGTATCCTGGGTAGTTCCACATCAAGAAAGGACAAGGCACTACTGTGACCCCAGACCTTCCAAAGCCACCCAGAAATATGATTGCAAAGAGCATCCTTGCATTGCGAGACAGTAACAGTTACATAGGGATTGGAGGTTAGATGCTGTGCTTGTAAACATAGTGATCACATCACTGCTCTCGCTCAGGGAAAATGAATTGCTGGAAATATGAGCTTAACTTTTTGAAAGAATGCTTTCCACGTGCCAATACAGCAAAACTTACAGTTTCTCTTATTAACAGTGTCAAGTATCTCTCTAAACAGAAGACCGGCCAAACCCTGCTAAAAATTCTAAAATTACCTATTTGGAAGACAGGAAGGAATTTCTGACCAACTGACATGAGGTTCATACCATCAGCTGAAGTGCTAACAGCAATTCAAAACCACATCCATTGACAACAAATTATGGACTTAAACACCTACTTATAAAATCACAGAATTATATCTATTTGATATAATATTTATCTGTATTTATATTATTACATATAGAATCATAGAATTATCTGCTCAGCAAGCTAGATTCAGAACAGTGAGCTGTTACAGTAACTTCTCCTTCTTGCCCTCCCCCTTTTTTTTTTTTTAAATCACAAAACCCCTCAGTATCCACATGACTACAAACACCTTGTGAGAAACTGACTGCTTTAAAGTGATCGGGTCCCTCCATTTGTCCAATATTCCCCCTCCCCTTAAATAGGAATATGGAAGCGGTAACTTAGCCCTCTTATATGCTGTACTTTTCAAGATTGTTCATGGAGAAAGTGTCTAATAATGTACGTTTCCAAAGACAAAGGAAGGAGAAGAGGAAGAGACAGCAGCGAGACAGAGACTGTCAACATGCAAGCTGCAGAGCTGTATAGTTACTAGCACTGTTACCACCCTTCTAGGTTTCTAAATGCAGTAGATGAGGGATCCAGGCTTAAATCTTCATCCCACCTGTGCGAGTTGCCCATTTGAGGGGTAACCCATGGGTGTCCCCTACAAACACCTAGAAGGGAAAGAAGCTGAAGATACCTTTCTGCTTTCAAGCACAGGGCTTCTACAACTCTTCCTGAAATCTTCAGAAGAGGACAGAATTTAGCACCCCTCAGACCCAAAATGAAGTACCAGGCTATCAGGTCTTCTGGTTCACTTTTTATGGATCTAGAGCATAAACTAGATAATAAAAATAATAAATAAGCCATGTAGCTGCATGACCTAATGTTTATTTTAACAGGCCACCCTAGATTTCTGGCATCTACCACACAATAAGCTTATCTTCTTTTGAACAGCAAACAAAACCACAGAGGATCATAACACATTTTCGGTGACAAAACTAGAAATATGAATAATTCCTGAAATACACAGGTTTTTAAAAAAAAAAAAAAAGGGGACTGTCATGACCTAACACATTGGCAAAGCAGACTATGTGGTGACTACATGAGACCGCTCATCCACTCCTTAACTCAAGGATTAGGAGCAGGAACTAGGGATGAACTAAACCTCAATGGAAGACCACACCAGAAACACACATAGAATGGCATCAGACAAATTATTCTTCTTAGGAATCACAGTTTGATAAAAAAAATAATGTATTTTGAAAGGTTAGGAGCACACATTTGCATACATAAAAAGTCTCATCTTTTTGCAGTTTTCTCCAAGGCTGTGATTTGGCTGTCAAAGTCAAGAGCATCTTTTCAACACTTGCTGTAGATTAACGAACGCTGTATTTAAAACATTGCCCATCCAGGTAACTCTCCCAAGCTTTTCTGTTGCGCATTTTTTGTTTGTTCCTTTTGCAGGGAACTACTGATGCAAAACTAAAAAGGAAGTAAGAGTTTATGGGATTGACAAACAGCAATCAAGTAGGGTTTTGCTAATTTTGGAAACACTGTTTGGTAATTTAATAGATGTGCTAAAGAATTGCCATTGTGTCCAGTTACAAGAGACATGGCCCTAATTTAGGGACACTCAGGTTAATGGCAGGCTATCAACTTAAATGGTCTTTGCATCAAGCCACTAATTAGTGGCCTATCCCAATTCATTCCTTACAAACTCAGTACATTAGGAGAGAGAAATGGAAAGGGAAGCCCCTTGACTTTGCATAAAAGGGAACCAACTGATATAAGTGGATATCTAAACAGATACATTCAGAAGTCTTTTTGCCTGTAGGTCTACGACAAACATCTGGGTACACACAAGTTTGTGCCCAAAGCTGCCCCCACAAATGCATGTACTCATTTTTCAAGAAATTTGAAGAATGTTACAGGCAAAATAAGTGTCATGTTTGGACTTTGTTCCTGAACTGTACCTCCTACTTTAAATTCTTACCACTTTATCTGTTAGATATTCACATTATCTTACTTCAGTGTTTTGACTGATAGCTTGCATATCCACGTGCACAGCCACATGCAAAAGTAACACTATTGGTACAAAGAGAAGGCTACAAAAATTGAAGATACTAGGCCACATAGGAAAATACTGCCTCAGGTATATCCTTTGTTAACATCTAAGAAGTTCATTGAAGAGTGGGGGAAGTTAAAAAAAAAAAAAAAAAAAAAAGACAAAAAACCCAAACACACTTTCATTTTAGGGTACCACCATCTGAGATGAAAAAAAAAAAAATCAATTACTGGAAAAATCGAAATTGACATCAAAACTACTGGGAACCATAGGAATATTACACTATGGCCGGCATGTGAACACCGTGACTTGATTTTAACGGAGTTACTATAATAGTTAAAGGGCAGTGGGCAAAACCCGTAACCATCCAGGTTTGCATTGGCATGCATTTTGGGGTTTTGACAAAAGCAAAACACAGCAAAATTTCAATATAAATAACAAATAACCATAGTAGAAACACACAAAAATTTTATTTTAAATAAAATAAATATACAAATAAAAACCCTGATTAAAAAAGCCTGATAGAACATATCTCTGACCTTTGCCACCTTCTTCGATTTCTAAGACAGAAATGGCTTTATCTTCGCAAATGGGTTTTGGAGGAGGAAAAAAAAAAAAAGTTCTGTTTTAAACAAGAGGTAATTACAACAGGTAAGACAAGGAAAATTTAACCCACTGACTTACATATCAGGTTACTTTTCCAACATGTTTTTTTTCCCAGTAGTCTGACCAAGTTATTTGACTTTATCAGCATGTTACATGACTTACTGTCATAAAATACAATGATATATCAGATTAGTTCACTTATTTCATCTGCAGGTTTCATTCGTAACTGATTGACCTGTAGAAATCAAGCCTGCCCCAACACCAGACTTCAGCTATCTTTTAATCAAAACACAATGTTCATATGTCAATCCATGACAGTATTTTCTTCAAATTACAGATATTAGTCATGTTAACTGAGCCACCCAAGCAAAGAAGGGGAAACATCACTTAAAAACAGAGCAAGCCGCGTTACCTAAGGCTGATCTAAGAGCTAAAGTAAAAATAAGAGCTTCATTATTTAACAGAATATTATTCTACTGCTTCAGGAAAAGCAAGGGGAAAGGGGAGTGAGATGCTCAGGTTGTGCTCCCCACAGTAAGTTATCACTGCCTGAATGTCTTCTAAAACAAGCTTTTGTAAAACAACTGCCTTGAATATTTGTATTAAAACCAAAACAAATACTTCATATACAGATTTGCTGTCTTACTACTGACAAGAATTTAAATTTGATGTAATTTCAAAGAGCAAAACAAACCACTTATTTTAGGAGAGGAAAAGTAAAATACTTAATCAAGTATGTCACAATTACGTTTCCTACATATTTTTATTAAATCAAATGTGGGAGACAGTCTTTGGAGAGTTTGCAAATTATACAATTTGGAAATTTTAAGATGCTTTTAAAAAGCAAAATCTGTCACTGAAATGCAGGACTCTCAAAGTAACAGGTCTGACAATGCAAGAGGCATAAAGGTGATGTTACTGCACTACTTCAAGCAACTACTTTCACTCCTCTACTGGCATTCTAAAAATTTGTTTCCATCAGCCTTTACTAAAAAGAGAAACATCACTGTTGAGTTCATAAAACAAAAAATACTTGACTGTTATTCACAGAAAATAAGAAAATATGAAAGAACAAACACATTATCAAAAAGTTACTTTAGTTACTCTTTGTAAGTAGTAATAAATATGTCATTGAAAAGAAAAATACAAAGTATTTGTTAAAAAAATTGTACTTACTTCCCATTACAGACTTAGTTTGAAAGTCCCTGAAAACAGCTATTAGCCTCAAAGAAAATACATTGAAGCCACAAAATACAAGCAACACCCAACTACAGTTACTTGTTTCCCAGATGCAGTGACAAAGGTTCAGCATGAGAGAATTCTATTGGTCAAGACTTTGAGAACTACAAACTACTAGAAAACTGTATTAGTCTTACGTTTTCCTTGAGAACTGCGTTGTAAAATATAACCCTAAGTCAGGAGCATTTCATTATCTGGCATTTTACTGAAATGTCTTCCCTTGTATACAGGGGCTAGCAAATACTTCCAACTGAGCAGGCAGGTTTGACTTTATCAAACAAAAGCAAAGCCTCCATTCATTTTTAACATAACAAATAAACAGGCTACTTGCAGTATGACTTAGAGACACTTAACTCTTCACTGCACTAGGACAAGCAGTCCAAGGCATACAGAGGAAAACTGTGGTTAAAGTGAACAAAACACACTATAAAGTCTGATCAAAACAACACATCTCTAATTCATCTGAATGTCTTATGAAAATGTGTACAAATGAAAGATTCTCACACTTGGAGCACATTAAAACTAAGATAAAACATCAAGACCTAGTTAGATGAACTTTATGTATCTCAAGTGCATCCTACCTGATCCACTGAACTGGCTGCTTCCTAGTGTAGTTGGTCTGGTTTTCCCACTATTAACAGGTGGGGAAAACATCTGCAAAACAAGAAAAAAAAAAAGCATTTAAATTGGCTTTGAAACTCTGTGCTTACTTAATAAACTTTTTAAAAAGTTAATAGGAAACAATTATGATTCATTTTTCTGCTGGAAAATAAACAGAATGGAAGACCCATAAAAAACAATAAGCTAAAGCACTTCCTGCAATTTATTAATACCATTCATTTTTTTTTTTTTACATGAACAACTTAATAGAAAAATAAAATAAAAGGAGACCTATTACTATGACATTTAAAAATACATCTTAAATTTTGCTACTCAAAATGCTTTTCTTACTGATCTGTGAGTTTAGCCACTGGATAGACAGCTTTGAGAGGCAACAGTTTTCTGTTCTGTTTATATATCAAGCACCTTTTTGAAATCTGTTAAAAGTATCACACAGAAAATATCTATAATTTTCTAAGTTAAAACTATCAATGAGTAACCTGTTATTTATGGGCATTACATTTTCTTTTGGTTTGTTTAAAGAACAAAAACACCAAACAAACAAACAAACAAAAAAAAACCAAACCAAAAAAAAAAATAAGAAAGAAAGAAAAAAAGCCCAAGGACCAGTGCCACATGCCAGCTTAACAAACGTTAATTATTAGATTATGCCATCACTGGGTCAGCCTGATTTTAACCAGTTAAACCAATTGACCCAGCTGGTATTACAGTATTAAATCTGGAAGTCTAGACATTACATCAAAGTTCAGGTGTCCAACTTGGCCGAGACGGACCCTGCCAAGCCCTGCACGCTGCTGCCCCTACTCCTCAGCTCACTTTACCACGCAGAAGCCACGAGAAAACCTCGGAGAGTATCCTACCGCACTGAAGTCCAGCAAGTCGCTCAGTTCCTTGTCAGTTCCTATAGCGGCCATCCTCTGCTGCTGGGAATTCATCTTCCTCCGCTCCTCCGATCACCTTCTAGGGCACAGGGAAAGAGGCACGGGCAGTACTTCACCGCGGGGCGAGGGCCGACCCCCGGCGCTAGAAACCGTCCCCCAGCGAGGAACGGCTCCTGGCAGCCGCACCGCTGGCGCGGGGCGGGGGAACCCCAGGGGAGCCCCGCGTTACCGAGCTGGCTGCCGGGATCGGCAGCAGCTTCCCCAAACTAACCAACTCTCCTTAAGTTTCCGCAGGCTCCCTTTTCTCCCCGATTTCGCCTCCCCCCACCTCGAGCGAGGCACAGACTCGCCACAGCGGGGCCGCCGTCAGCGCCGCCAGGAATTGGGTCCCCCCCCCGGGCAAGCGAAAGCAAATAAACAGCCGCGGCCCTGCGAAGTCCGGAGAATTAGCGGGAGATTAAGTGACTCACTGTCTCTGCAACAATGGGGCTGACAAGCGGGGCTG
>JAAGNO010000086.1:2791-17120 GCA_033439905.1 Ceryle rudis
AAAAAGAAAAAAAAAAAAAAAAATAAAATTATAAATAAAAAAAAAAAAAAAAAAAAAAAAAAAAAAAAAAAAAGATGCTACTTTACTCAAGTCTAGGCTGTCATTGGAAAGACCATCAATTTCATGATCATAGTAACTCAATCCAGTGCAAGTCTGAGAATACTGTTTTGCTTTAGTTTTAATGGCAATAACTTCTGTTATTTAATGCTACTTAATGAGCACAGAAGTAAAATTAGTCTAATGTTAGATTATCATTAAAGCATATTGGGAATTAATCTGCAATTTCTTATACAGCTCCCTCTGCTACTGACATTAGAAACAGTACTGCTATCTTTCAATGACTTATTTGTAAATAGCAGTTGAAATACAAATGCCAAATTATATAATATTTTTACTTTCAAATGTTTTGACAGTCTGTACAATTAGTTATCAAAATAAGAACTTTCAGATCCTTACATGGAGAGGAGGGCTCTGAATGTATCATCCTACTGACTGACCATTTGGATTTCTCCTTGTTCCTGTCAGGGCGTACTCAAACGTGTTTTGATGAGGCTGTAGAACCTGTAATACTTTCTTACAGCCATCACTAATAGTTTAGCCTTAGAAGATCCTTCCCCAACATACTGACCTCTGGAGTTTTAGAGAAAGTGAGTATAATAAAACAGTCAGAAGCAGTAGACTGAAACAATTGCAGAGGTCAATTTCACCTTACAACAACTCACATGTCAGTTTCAGAAGTAACAGGGAGTTCCACAGCAGACACTTGTTGCCTACATCTACAAAGGCAGTATGCTTCTTTTCTTGTCCTTGGGGAACAATTGGCCAGCTTGGCTCTGGGCCAGAGCACAGATGGTATTCTAACATTATGGATGGGTTTGGAGATAAGGAGAGAGGCTGGTTACAACCACTGGAGCATTTACTCTTCTTTGAAGACAACAATTTAGTTACATGGTCTCAGTGTGGCTGGGTGTGACAGCCATAAAAGCCTAACTATGGGAAAACTGTAATACATGTTTTGGCAAGTAGTCCCTACCGCTTTCAGAAAATTTGAAAGGAGCAATAGTTTCCTAACACATACAGAAAATTTAAGATGGTCCTTTCAGCTTGCCAGTGTGGTGTTTAACAAAATCTGATCTGTCAAGGTAAATTTATTTTAAAATTCCAGAAACAGTGATATGTGATGTAAAAATGTCACAACAAGACTGCCAAGGTGCACATATGCTTTGCACTTTTTGAAAGAGATGTATTAATATTGGGTCCAATAAAACTTTTTTCAGAATTTCTACTGGTTTGCTGACTATAAGAAAACAGACTTTCATAAATATCCTAGTTCATTATAAATTCTTGAAAAGACTTTTTGGAAGTTGCAGACACTTAATTTCAACTATATTTGTGGCTTTTTGATATTGTTATTTTGTGATCTGATTTTGGTGAACTATGTCACATAAGACTTCTAGCTTGAGATGGAACAGATTTTTAATAGATGATATATGAAAACTGCCAGCACAGCTGTAGTGAAGTTGACTTTGACTGTCTATGTTTACAAGGGTGGTTAAAGACTGACAATAGGAGCCTGTTCTTTTCTACTTTACTATGCACAAATAAGTTTGAGAAGTTATGAGTCATGTGATCCATACTAGATTTCAAACAGAATGAAAATCAGATCCCATGTGTCTACAGTTTCTTTTCAAATACACACACCTAAGTATCATTTGCCAGATTAAAATGTTCATATGATACTTGGTTAGTGACAATGCTGTGTAGCTAATTGTCAATAGCACCTAATTTTACTTCAAGCAGGCATCGAGCTGACTGGCAACTCTGAACAATTATTCATGTGAGTGGACATTAACTGGACAGTACACTCTGCTATTTTGTTTGAACAAATAGTATTCTACAGTGCTTACAGAAATGGAAGCTGTCACTATTTTTTTCTGCCATGTAGACTAAAGTGTGAGAAAAAAGTCTGAGATATGACAAATATGTATTTAAAGTTTATGTATATTTAATCTTATATCAGTGCTCAGTGTTGGACTTAGGAATTCAGATAAGACATGCAGTATGAAAATGAGGATTCTAGGGTCACAGCTGCATGTATCTGCTCTGCAGATATACAAAAGTGCTGAAAATATGCTATGCCAAAAATCAAAGTATAATGTGCAGAGCTTGTCAAGCTTTTTCCACGAATGATATTTGCTCTGCAGTTTTTATATCTCGATATATTAACCTTCATACTCACTCAGCCTAGAGGGTGTAGCAAAACAACATATTTACATCTGTGTGACAAAAATTGCCCCCCAAAATGATCAAGGGTGAAATGAGGAAAAAAAGGAAAATAGTCCTCAAATTATCTAATGTATTTCTGAACTTTACGAAGTTGTGCTGCCCAGATGTTAGAGCTGAATGAAGTCAATTGCTCTTACACAAGATCCCATTTATTTCTTAACTTCATCTGTTTTTATGTATTGCTTGTAGGATGTACACTCCTAGGTTGTCGTTTTTTTCTTAATAATAAAAATGGAAAAAGAAGTGAGAGGAAAATAAAGAAATGGATATTTTATTTTCAACTTACACTAACTAGTGTAATGCTATATTAACTTACCCTTGCATCTGTAACCTTGAATTCCCTCAGAATATACTGTGGCATGTTGTACTCTGCCATTGGATCTACCACAAAATACTGGTATCTGGCTGAGCGTTCTGCAGGCCAATACTGGTGGCATTTTTCCTACAAAAAGTGAAGCAAAATACATTTCCTATTACTTGAGACCAGTACCATAAACTGATATAAACCCTTTTTTACTCAGGTAAGTATAATACTCATGTAAACTGCCATTAGTAACAGGAACATGAACTGTTTGCATTGGACATAAAGTTCCATACCTAGAATAAAAAATGATCTGCAATATTGCATTGCAGAGGGATTGTCTCTTGTCACTGTACATCTCAACTCATTTATACTTCTACTCAGTTCTATTATTTATCAGTGACAAGAGCTATCCTTAGACTATTTTTTAATACAGAATGGAATTTAAATCTTGTGGCCACCTTGTGCTTGCTTTCTTCTTTCTTGTTTAAGCAAGTCCCACAGCCTCAGACAAGATTCTATCTCTGCATCACTAGCATGTCCTGAATCATCGCTATTCCCCAGGTATATGGCCTGACTCAGATTTCCCTTATCACATATCAGCTTTATCTTGATGCACTCCTGTCCAGATAGCAAACGTCTTTGTTCTTTCCATTACACAAAGCAGCACTTAAGTGAGTTTAGGAGTGTAAATTGGGTGCTGAAAATTTAAAGAAAATATTTGGATCTCAAAAATACCACAATTTCTTTTAATATTGTTAAAAACAGATGCTGCAAAAGTGAACCTTACAAATAACACATTTTCATTTTTCAATAGACAGTAATGATCTCTTTGCATATGTCAGAATATCAGCTTGCAAGGTCAGTTGCTGCATCTCAGGGTGTGCCACAACAAAATGCCATTTGAAATGATATTTCAAGAGGAGAAGGAACTTAAATCCTCACTTTTATCTTTATACATTCATATAACAATGGAATATTTTAATAAAGAAATCATTATAAGGAACATTTTAGTAAAGGAATATTACAGCGGTACTTACTCTGCCCATTTCTCGTAGCTTAGTGAGCATGACCACAATTGTAGAATTATGCTCCCAGAGCATTCTCCAGAAGTCTTCAGTTGTTTCTGCTAAAGGACCCTGTGTAGCTATGTAAGCTTTTTGTTGTCTATGTTGAAAAAAGTGTAAAGTTTAATCAAAAAGTGAACTGATACAAATATTCTTTGTTCATGTGTAAACATTATCTAGAAGAAAAGATTATATAGTATTAATAGTAAGCATATTAAAACCTTATTATGATTGTTTAATCAAACTATGACTTTTTATTTTTAGAATTTAGAGAGGGAAATTGCTGTTACTGTTATGATGTATGTATCATTATTAATGCAATTCTAAAGGTTGAATTTTGCGTGCTGTAAAAAGCACTTAAGAAACAGTTGTGCTGGTTTATTTTGTAGAAATAGCTGTCTAACAATCTATTAAGTTTAGGAAGTATAGCACCAAGCAGTTTCTTTATTAACTCTTTTTCGACATCCTGATGCCTCCAGCAAAAGTAGGGTAGGAAGAAAATTCAGGGATGGATTACACTGCATTTCCAAGTTTTAATACCCTACTAGTGAAACCTACCAGCAAGCTGTTAAAAGCTTTATAAGATGATGACCAGTTCATTTCATTCTTGCTTCACTTCTTTCAATCAAAAGAAACACCTTTGTGTGTGACAGCGGAGATGAATGTGGTTTCCAATTATGAGCAAAGGCTCAGAAAATGCTCTCTGTCGACATGGATACACAAGTATACCTGAGCTCCCTTAGGGAAACTATACCACTTCTCCTTTATGCCTTTTTCTACAAGCTGCTTAGACTTAAGGCTCAGGGCATACTGTTCCATGTTGTCATGAAGATGCTGGCAGGCTACATAATTGTTTATGTATAAAATGCTTTTGGCAGCTAGGTCTAGTCTTAATCAGTATTTCAAGATCACAGGTTATCACCTTGACATAGAGGACATCTCTGGTATGTTATTGCTATGTATCTTTTAAAGCAGAATAGCTGTGAAGAAATAGACATTCCAGATCATGAATGTGCTTAAAATCTCTGTCACTTACATCATGCAAAACATATTGGGAGTTCTTAATGGTTTAAAGGTAGCTGAAAATATAGTATTTAAGTTTCTATGTCATTTACAGAATTTTCCTGTATTGCATGAGTGAAAGTCTAAACCTTTTATTAATAATTAAAATTAATAAATTAATATTAAAAAATCCACACAATCAAACATGGCATGCACAGAGAATAATACTAAATTTCAATACTACATTTTGCTATTTTTGATATAATTACATAATTTTGTAAACTTTAAAAAAAGCCTATATGAGAACACATCAAAATTAGTACCTGTATCCATCAATGAAACTGGCATTAATGTAATCAGAGCCTTCTACTCCTCGAATTGGCTGCAAGCAAACCCTTGTAGACTCATATGGCATAATATTGACAAGGCGATTTTTGAATTTATTACATGGAAGATTGGCACTGATGAATCTTGAAGTGTGAGCCTTAGAGCTAGCAAGACGCTGTTGACAATAAAATAAAAGTATTAAGACCAGGTATAACAAAAAGAAATGACACTAACAGATTTTATGACCTCTGCTCATTATCCATTAATGAATAATTTCAATTTCAGATGCTTAATTTTCCATATACTATTGCATTACCTAAATATTTGTAGAACTTCTTTTAGTACCTGATAAGAGTTTAATGTCTGCTGCATTAATATATATGGACAAATTTGAGTAACAAATTGTTACTCAAATACACATTTCAAGCTATTGAAACAATAAAGGAACAGCAGGGTTAAACTGTCCTCACCAAATAGTTCTTGTCTGGACACCAACTAAGGATAGAATTCTGTATTTTACAAAGGATTGTCTTCCTAATTTAAAAGTTTAATCTGCCAATGTCTTAGCTTCTGATTACTGAAAACAACTGGTGGAGGACAGAGCAGCATTAAGTGTTACACCATTTGTTTTTGGTTCCCCACAACATAAAATCCCAGTACCTTAAATTCCAGTTCCATTCCTGTGACATTCTCTCCTGTTTCTATCTGTGTCAGCTTCTGGATATATGCATACAGGTTTCTGGCTGGCACTTCGGTATTTCCACAGGTCACTGCTTCCAGCAGTGCATCGTGGATAAAGATGTATTGGTCCTCAGTTTGAACCATGTAATTCCTCTGCGCTCTCATTAGAGTTACGTGGCCATAAATATCTGCAGTCTTTTCATGCTTTATTCTCTCTAACATGGCATCTATCACAATGAAACAGCCAGTCCTGCCGACCCCAGCACTAAAAGAAATGAACACAGGAAGGAAAACATGAAGGACTATTTCATGCATTGTGCTTACTTTTATTGCATTCAAGTTTTAAAGTAGCACTGATTAGAAGAGCACATTTTTCTGAATATGAACATCAGCATTTACGAAAGAGGCTGGTGCCCTGAAATATGTAAACTCCTTTAGCACACATTACAAGCAATTGAGGACATGGAATTCTTTTATATGAGGTCTTTGTATCTTGCAGTTTCAGGCTTGACTGTAATAGAAATAAACCACATTGCACCAACTTCTAGAAATACAAGGAAAAATTACTGGAGATGATGAATCCTCTAAGAATTCAAGGTGTTTGAGCATGATTTCTAACCCATTAAACATGCTGGTTTTGCTATTCTGTTTACACAGGTGAATTTACTGGCAAACAATAATGTTGCATAAAATGAGTCTTATGTATTTCTATTGCACTTTGAAGATAAACTTTTAAGCCCTTTTCCAACTCGTGTCAATGGGGCTCTTATTAACACAGTTTGTTCTGTCCTCTGCTCTTTCACTTAGCTGGTTTTTACTGTTATTCTTTGCAATGCAGAGCCATGCCTATTTAGCTGTGATAGCAGTAGGCTGGGGAAGTCCCCAGCTCTCACTTCAATATCTATCCTGCATCTCTAGGAAAATAGAAGAAAGACCTGGAATGGCGAGAACCTGGATCAATATGCTCAGCTGTCACATTATTTCAAAAGAACTAAAATGTGCTTAAAGTTTGAAATCACAGCATTGAATTGTGTCCACATGGGGAAAGTAGTATCTTTTGGGCAGAGGTAAATTTAGCACTTCCTCGCAGGTTCTGAGTTAAGTTAGGTTTTGGTTTTAGGCAGAGCTGAAGTGAAGTTACATCAATCCTGTTGAGGCCGAAGAAACTACTACTTCTTGGCTCTCTGCACAGTAAGGTTTTCCTCAGGAATAACTCTTGAGCTGGAAAGTTGCTCTTCTCTTTGGTGGGACTTGAGAGCAGAAAAAGATATAGGTCAACTTCTGTGAGCCTGGCACAGGAATAAACCTTGATTATAAAATACTCAGTTTGATCTAAGAGCATTAAACCTGTGTTAGGAGCAGATCTACTTAACAGCAGTTTATTTTCCTGATACCTAGTGTCAAATGTACCAGACTTACAAGGATTTTCAGTCATTCCCTCTCTGTCTTAAAGGTGTCATCTGTTACATGCACAGGTTACCTTTAATATCTCCTGGTGATAATGTTACGCAATCAGGAGAGGAAAAAGCAACACAGTTCTCACCTTGATGTGAATACTATTAGTCATACATGATCCTTTATTACACATTTGTCATAACTGGAATGATGTAGAAGAAATTTGAAAAAGACTACAGAATACATGTATATGACTGAACTTTATGAAGTTTTGTTTCAACTATTTGTATATATGTAGCTATATGAAGCATAAATGTAAAATATTTTTTTTTCATATAATTTTTATATGTGGGATCACATGTCTGTGATAATGAATGGTAAGTTTCTAGCTTCTAAACTGCTTAACTGTTTTCAGTTAGTGACATGGCATGCACTATGTAGTATAGTAAACAACAATCTATAAACCCTCAAGATACTAACATTAGCTAAATTAAGGGTATTTAAGAACACCATAAATTGACATTTTTTAAAAAGAGATAGCTAGACAGAAAAATAATTATAATCCAGCTTCTAGAGGACCCAAAATCTTCTCATAGTTCCTAAATTTTCATGAGATATTAAATATTATAAGTCTATCCTGAAATGGGTAATATTTTTTTTTTTTTACATGGTGCTTTAAGAATCTTTGCCAGGTATCAGCAAAATGCATTACTTACAACCAAATCAGAAAGAAGTACAGAGCAGCAAGATGTTTTAGTCTCACACGAGGTAAGTTTATTTCTAAGATTTCATATTTACATATTGTTAATCATATATTCTTGTCACCAGCTACTCTTCCAAGAAGCAGATCCCCTTCAAACAGCTGAGGACTTCTGCCAACAGTTCAAATACATCAATATCAACTTTCTTAGATACCACTCTGACAAGAATTAATCAATATTCTGAGCTTAAGAAAATTTAGCAATCAATGATACTGATCAATGAAAGTTGTAGATAAAGAAAATATACAGATAAATTAAATGATGGCTATCCAAGCTAAATGGGAGTTCATCCACCCTGTATAACAAAAGCTCTGCACTCCAGGAAACTGTAGTGACCTTAACATTGGTAATAATCATAGAGAAAACCTCAAAAAACTGTTTCACTATTGCTTCTTTTTTTTTTTTTTTTTTGATTGCAAGGAAGTCACCACAAGTAGCACATTCTTGTGTGTCAGATTGGTTTAAAGTTTTAATCCATTCCTTAAATGATACAATGATACCTCTTTGCATTCAGTTATCAGTCTAATAAATGCTGGCCAAGTGAGAAATAAGAAGGTTTGACTGTGCAGATCTTCTCAGTAGTTTAGAATATGTTTGTCTTTCCTTTCCTATCATGTATCAATGAAATAATATTTCAGCACTGTGTTTATAACTGGATATGCCATTTTTCAGCTCAAACATTAAAAGGTTCACTGTTACCTACAGACCGCAACTGCAAAATTTCAATCCAGTTACTTGCATTTTCAGCTGGAACAAGCATTTTTTATCTCTTCACATCTTGCATTATAATTTATATATTTATTCTTCCATAAGCAAATTCAAACAGGAGCAGTTATTAGCATACTCTATCACTGTTATTTTGGGTTTAGTTTATGGGTTTCTGCAGAGATTGTGAAGATCATGACAAGAGATCAAAACACATTATTATGCACCAATGTTCACATGGTAAGGATGAAGGTGCTGACACTCTACATTTGTTGAGGCATTTGGCACCACTGGGCTCCTGACACACTCCTCTCCAGATCACTTTATTGAGCATGATATTTTACTACATTAAGATGTTCTTGACATTCCAACTCTACCAATTATAAATGAGCTGCATACCTACCAGACTACCCTTTTCAGTTTCCATATAAAAATGGAACTATGAATATTTAAACTTCCTTCCTCTTTGCTCTCACACACCTTCTAACTCCAGACTCCAATAATTTCCTCTACAAGAGCAAGAAATTATCTGATCTTTATCTTCAGTTTTCTCTTCTCTTCTGCTATCATACAGACTTCTTAACATGGTACTGATACATAGCTCGGATGACATGTAGTTCAAATCTTCACTACTATGCCATTAGAACATAAAACAAACAAACAAACCCAAAACCCAAACAAACAAAAAACCCAAAAAAACCCACAAAAAAAACCCCCAAAAACTTCCTGCCTGCCTTACACTAACAATGATAATTAAGCTAATAAGTTCACAAATTAATTCTATGCTTGTTATTGACTATCTTGCCCTTTGAGTTTTCATCTTTTGGTGTTACTGTCAAACGTAGATTTGAAAAAAGAAAATATTCTATCATTTCAGCTAGTGAAATACACTGTTATGTTTAAAACTTGAAACCCTAAGCAATCTATTAAATAGGTATGCCTACTAGGAAACTGTTATTGCTTTAAATATTATTATTTATCCTACTATAACATTTGTTTTCAATTTCAAAATCATGACTGACTCAGTCCCATGAGCTGAAACATGTTTAATGTTCTGTGAGTCTGCAACTCACAAAAAGAAAAATTAATAGGCATAAGAGGGCCATTCCATGTTAAAATCACTGTATGGATGTGTTAAAGGTTAGCTTTTGTCATTAATTTGTAGCTGTTTAAATGATGACCCTTTACTCTTCCTTTAGTGATTTGGCAAAGGAAGGCAGTGTAATTTCCAGTATTCACAGATCATTTAATTGGAAGCAAAGACAGTAAAATATGGACCAAAAATCATTTAGGACATTTTTGACTCACATCAAGGGAAAATTTTAGCAAATATTATAGTTTCAGATTGAATGAATCTTATATTTATGAACTGAAAGTACATAAAATTGCTCATGATATGAGAAACATATGAAAATACCTGGATTTTATTAAGGAACTTCCTATGATTAATTAGTTTCCAACCCCAAAGAAATTCTGTAGTAGTTCTGACAAGGGTAATATTCAAATTATTTTCTCCTTTTCCTGTTATGAAACTAATGCACAGTTGAAATTACCTCTCTGTCCAGGAGGCAGAACAAAAGCCCCTTAAGAAAACACTGAACACCCTTTTGAAGGGATACATCTGACTGAAATAGCAAAGAGACCTTGTACAAAGAGGTAAATTTAAATTTCATTAAGAAGAGATACTGTACTGTGTTAAGAATTCTGGTACTGGCTTATATGAGACCTCTGAGGATTGATCTTCAAGCGCACGATGACTTCCCTTTCTTCTTACTGTGGCTGTGGGTGGATACTAGAAATTATGTATGGTGTACAACACATTTTTATGTGCAATGTTTCACGAAGCAGAAGACTTTAGCCATTGCATTTTTGCCACTGAAGTCATATAAACTTTCTTAAAATGAATAAGGGAAATAAAAAAATAAGAAAACAGATTTCACTACATGTAGATAAAGCTCAGTCTAGAGCTCCTCAGTTTTCATAGATAGCTGTCAAAAACATAAGATGCTCACAAATCAGAAGTCAGCTTTACATCCTTCTTCCTTTACTGAGCTTTATGAAGATTTTCCTTTCAGTCTGAATGTTCTTAGAATTCTACAATTACCATAAATAGTTCAAATATAACTGGCCCAGATTTAAGCCCATTTTTTGTTTTGTAATATACAATTGCAGAAGTGTAATAATGTTGGGGAAGTAACTCTGATCTCCATCTAATCCTCAATTCAGCTATAGACAGATCAAGCACATGAAGCTCTTATCAGATAGTATCATGAACACAAACAAATATTAAAATATACAGAATCAAAACTCCAAGAAATTTCTCTAACAAATCCCATGTATGGTAAATAATTGTTCACTAAAATAATTTTAAAAGATGACTTTTCCATGCAAGATAAACATGTAGCATTAGTAATGTTCAACAAAATAAAACAAAAATGTTTTAAGAGACATTACTGATAAGGACATTCCACTAGAGCAGCTCAAATCCTCTCATCCTGAGACAGAACTTTACAAAAATGCAGAAGGAATCCTATCTAACCTCAAAGCAATATAGGAATGTAATTATGGAGGTGCATAATGTAAAGACCAACCACACTGATAGCTCACGAGTATTAGGAGTTACATGTTAGCAGCAAAGGAAGATGTACCATGCTGCTCAGTGGAAGTAAAAGGTATATGAGTAGTTCATTAATGTCTTGGAGTGAAGGAAAATAGCATCTGAAACCACATTTAAGCAGCAGGTAACTTCTGAACACACTTTTGAAATGTGACAGACATTTATCTGAAGCTACATTTTTGCACTGCAATTACATTTAGGTTTCTGTAGAACTAATTGGAAGGATTTTGTGTGGTATCTTTATTCACTCACACACACATCTACTCACTCAGGTGAATCCACTATTTACTCAAGGATTTCCCTTGAATGCCATTCTGAGGCCATTTTGCATGTCAAAGGACTGTCCTTACACCTGCCTCCACAACAAACAATGTGGCCCATCTCAAGATTGGTAGAGAAATTATAAAGTTGAAGAAACATATCAAAGAGGGAGACAATGTACGAAGCGGAGGTTAATCAAGCTAGATAACTCATCTTGGAGCAGAGAAGACTGAAGAGAAAGGGACATTTGAAAGGGCATAAAAGGACGCATTAGGTGGAGAAGTTAAAAAGGAAAGGACTATTTAACTTTTGCTTGTAACACAAGAAATAGGATCATGAAATGAAATGATGAGACAAAGAATTTAAAACAAACAGGAAGTAGTTTTTCATATAGTACATAATTAATTGTGAAACTTGTTGTTGCAGAGTATCTTGGATGCCAAAAAGAAATTAATGGAGGAACTGATCCATTAAGGCTTATTAACCAACAAGTTACAGACACATCTTCACTTACAGAAATCCTTTTATTAGGCTTTGCTGGAATTTGGATAGGCTGTCTTAGAAAATAACATTCTAGACATGTCCTGGGAGAGAAGCTTAAATGCGCTATTTAAATTTGGTCTCCCACATACTTAAAGAGAGCACAAGCAGTCCACTGCCTCCTCTGCTAATCAGATTGCCCAGACCTCTTCCTTTCAATCAACACTTCTACTTTTGGGTACCTTACAATTTTAGGAACTATGCCACTGAAAAGGGCCAGCACTGTATCTGATTCTTGCTTTTTTCTTCCATAAAAGGGACAGAATATCACGGAGTTCTTCTGACTGCTTCTTTCCTGAAATCATTAATTGTTTGTCAAAAAAAAAAATCTCTCATTGTTCATGTGCAAGCATGCAAGATGGCATATAGCAGAAATTACACAATATGACAACTGTAAAGTTCATCAACCCTATTTCATACCACTTCTCATCTTGACTTTCCTTCAGAGTTGATTACTGATTTTGTATAGCAATACATACCATAATCCTGCCTTTCATACAGGATTTTTATATATACACCTTACTGTAAATGACTATAGCAGCTGATTTCTTCATTTACTTAGGTGTATAAAGAAAACAAATAAGAATAAACTGAGTTTTTTCTGTAAAGTTTTTTTTCTGTGCACAAGGATTATTGTGGGTATTTATTTAAAAATTAATCCAGCTCTCAGATATCCTCCTGTTTATTTTTCTACTTCTCCAAATACAATTTTATATATTCAGTGTATTGTATTCTGTATTTAGCATCAGTTTAAGTATCCCAAATATATCTTCTCTGTGAGATTTATTGAGTTTCAGTGTATATTTTATATTCTTTGTACTGTACAAAGCATTCACAAAGCATTTTTGTCATTATGCAGTCCACTAAACAAAGATTTGAAATAGAGTCTAGTGGAGTTTAGAAAAATAAAGTATTTTGAGGTTAATTTTAAAAATTCATATTACTGTGACTTGTTACTTTCAATTAAAGACAGATGTATTCATGAACTGCTGTAGTACAAAAAATGATACTTCTGGGTAATTTATGAGAGGAAGTAAACTGCGATCCTATAATCAATAAATAAAAGCAAAGATTAGAGCACAGCAAAGAAGTCAATGAGCACAAATTGTGCTGCTTGCTGTTAACACCTACTCTTTCCTTTCTTTGCATTTCAGCCTGTTTTGCATTCTCAGGGTGGAATGTTTTGAGGAGTTATTTTGTACTTTTGCATATTTCTGTGATTTGATTACATTTTCATGTGGAACATGTAGAAGAGCTATTACCCTATCTGCGTGGGAAATAGGAAGGTGAACTGATGCTATCCGAAAATGAAATAAAAAAGGTGGGAAGAAATGTGTTCTGCAGTACCGGATAACAGGATGACTTTGAAAGTATTTGATGAACAATAAGGTGTTTCCTGATGGACCTTTCCTTGATTCTAGGTGTTTGTATACCCATTGTGGTCAATAATTGTTTATTTTAACACCACCTGTCCTCAGGATCCCTATTTTTAAAGTCAGAAAACTACCATTTGCTATTCATTATGCTTAGGTTTTAGACTGACAGAACAGTGATGAAGTCCTAGATTGTCATCCAGACACAGTATTTTATCTGGTAAATACAAAGTGAAAAAGAAGACAGTATCAGGTTTCCTTAGTCCATGCTGGCTTTTTTTCTA
Organism: Ceryle rudis; assembly: GCA_033439905.1. Classification (NCBI taxonomy): domain Eukaryota; kingdom Metazoa; phylum Chordata; class Aves; order Coraciiformes; family Cerylidae; genus Ceryle; species Ceryle rudis. Next base: position 16,392 of record JAAGNO010000086.1, read on the forward strand.
GTACCAATCACACTTCAAAGCCATAAATGAACTGGGCTCTGCCTGTTTGTATTTTTTAATTTATTTTTTTTTTCCTACTTTGAAAACTTTGAAATAACCAGAAATTAGTCCTCAAACTTGAAGCCGATGGAACTTTAATAGCAAACCTACTGTTTTGGTTCTCCATCTAAAGATGCCTCTTCCTTTTCCAAGGAGAACTGTTATATCTAAAGGATACACTAAGAGAATGAGACAAATGTTATCTTGACACCTTAGATTTGGTTTAAACTGAAAGGGCTGAAATATGGTAATAATGCAATGAGATGTTACACAGCAGAAAATAGACGCTGTTTCATAAGCTCATATGAAGGCTCTGGATAAGCTGCTCTTTTCTTAGAATGAGTGGTGAAAAGGATAAATGCCCTTTCCAGTATTGCTGACAATACTCCACCAACAGCTGAAGAGCTTGGTTACTGTTACCTTTTCTGATGTTTCTTTTCAAAAATCTCAGAATTTCACATTTCTCAACCACAGTTGTCATTTAGAGGTTGGACACTAATGTTCTGCTTTTTTGCAGGAAGTTGAATCTTATGAGCAAATACTGTGGACAAGTTATAATGAAAATCATGGAGGTTTTGGTGCCAAAGTTTCAAAGCAGCTGTAAAATGAGCTTGGATAGTATTATGTTTTTAAAACAATTAAAAACTATTTTAAAAGTTCATGTGACTGAAAGAAAAGAAAAGAAAAGAA
>JAAGNO010000087.1:0-10445 GCA_033439905.1 Ceryle rudis
GAAAAACTAGAGCCCTTCTCCAAATTAAGAATAGAAACGGCGCTAGAGGCACTGGTCTCCATGAACCACCAAGCAGGTCCTGGGGGCAGCAGCTGTGGGAAACCACCTTGGGCTTTGCTCAAGACCAGCCCAGGTCGGGAGAACCGCCCCGTCCCAAAGCTGCTCTTTCACACCCTCACTCTCAGAACAGCTCTCCCCTATCCTCTCCCCACTCAGCCGCCGCTCCTGTCAGGCGGCTTTAAGACAAAGTGCAGAACAGGCTCTCGGGGCTAGAACCGAGAACCTGCTCCGGTCGCTATCCCTTGAAGGAGGGAGCAGAAAAGCCGGCAGGGCTTAATCAGTAAAACAGTGTCGCCCTGCAGCTCATTCGAGCCCTCTGCGAGCGGCAGGGTCTCCGTGTGGGAAGTACCCAGCGGTTCGGGGCTTCTCCAGACCCTGCCCGGCACAGCGGGGACCGCGGGCGGTGGCTGCGGGCGGAGCCTCCCCGGACCGGCTCTCCACGCCCGGGCTCCGCTCCTGGCGGAGCGAGAGAGAGAGAGGGAGAATGAAGGCCGAGGGCGGGAGTACCCGTGCTCCGCGGGGTGCAGTCCGCCCGCTCCGGACTGCTCACGGCGAGGACGGGGCGGGACATGGCGCGGATCAGCTCGGGCCCCGGCTCGGCGTCCCCAGCCCGGCCCGAGAGCTGACTCACCTGCTCCGGATCGGCCCCCGCTGGGCTCGGGTACTGCAGGATGCGCTACCCTCGGCTCCGCACAACCGTCGCTCCCTCAGCGTTAAGGCCGCTCGGCTCGGCCCCGCCTGCCCCAGCGGCGACGCGCCACTCCCCGCGCTGCGCACAGGCCCGCTCCGAGGGAAAGCATCATCTGCCCAGGACACCCCACCTCCGCAGCCTCCCTCTCCCCACCTCCGCAGCCCCTCCAGGGACAAAGGGCCGCGGCTCCAGGGGCAGCTGGCCCCCAGGCGGCCCCCGCCCAGCACACGGCGTTGGCATCGCTCGTGTGCAGCGTGCGACTCTGCATCAGCTGCCCCATGGTGCTCCCCACGCCCGACTCCCTCCGTGAAGCACCGAAAAGGCGACCCCGAATTACCATCCCCAAGGAGAGGAATTTCCCCTACGCACGGTGGGACCGTGGCTGGCCAAGACATCCTCTTGCCCTGCCTCACCCCAGGCAGCACCCGGGAGCACGCTGGCTCCTGGACGGTGGCTAAGGGGTGCTCCGAGCAAAGACAGTTCAAATGCCAGACACACCGCACGTGCACACGTCTGCCCCCCAAGGACACCGCTATTAGACCCCAGACTACTAAATGGCAACAGATTCTGGCACCGGGACTTCCCAGTATTTGCATGAAGCCAGAAGAGCTCATGTAACTACATCTTGAGGAAAAAAGCACATTCTATTCCTGTATCTGATGGTGGGCCAAATCTGCCCACCTCTCCTCCAGCTGTGCCTCCTCTCCCAGCTGCTATCCTGTCCCTTCACCCCCAGGATAAGAGTACTCGCCAAGGGCAGCCACACCACCCTGCACTCCATCTCTCCATGGACCCACAGCACAGCAGCAGGGCAACCCCTTTGCTTGTCCAATGAACACCACATTTCTAAATTGATAAAAAGCCCTCTGTGTTACAGCAACCCCACTATGAGGGCACCAAGGACTCATGTAGGTTATTTGATGAAGAGAAACAAAAATCTGGGTCACATAGGAGCATGAGGCAGCTGGGACCTGAGGAACACAGCTGGTGACAAGAGGTTGGGCAGCCACATCCAGAAACATCTGTGCTGCACTAGTGTCTTTGGTGTGCTCCAGAGCAGGACGGGGCTTCCAGGACAGCAATGTGTGACTGAAGCATGTGCTTAGCCCTCTGTCCCCTCCACAGCACTCCTGTCCCCACCAAACAGCAGGGCCCAAGGAGAGGTGCAGGCAAGATGGGGCAGTTAGCTCCCTGCTCTCCTCTCCAGCCCTGCTGGCTCCCCAGGGATGCCCCAGGCTGACACAGCTGGAGGCACACAGAGCGAGAAGCAGCATTTATTCCAGGCAGTGACACAGCTGTGGGGACGTGCCTGGAGCAGCCACACAGGCTCTCCTGGGTGAGGGTCCTTAAATCCCCCCTGCAGAGGGATTATCCCAGACATGATGTCCTGAAGCCCCATGACACCTGCCATCAAGTGAAGCAACAGAAATCCCTTCTCTCTGGGATGACCAGGGATAATGTTCACATGTGAAATGTAGCTTGTGCAGATCACAATGCAAAAGGCAGTTTCAAAGCTGCTTTGTAGCAGAGAAAGACAGCATTAGATATAACTAGCTGTTAAAGCTCTTAATAGCTTCTAGATGACTGAGTTTAGGAATATTTACTGCCCATTTACTGCTATCTTGTAAAATAAGATGCAGCTGTACAATGAGAAACCATCTTCAGGTGTCCTTCCACTGCAGCACAGGATCTAAGACCAGCTGGCTGGGCAGTTACTGCACTGAGATTCAGGGCAGCAGTGACCTGCAGAGCTGCACAGTCCAGATGTACTCACAAATCAGGATACAGATTTGGGCTACAAACTCCTCCCTCAAATTGGTGACCGTTCCAGGCATGTTCTCCGTATGACCGACACCACAGAAGCAGTGGGAACAAGCAGATTTGCACATGTGGCATCAGGAGCTCATCAGAAGACAACAGGGCTGCCAGCCAGGCTGTGCTCTGTGTACCCACAGTTGTGTGGCTCCGTGTCCTGCAGCAGAAACTGTGAAAAGGATTAACAGGGACTAGAATAAACTCTATTCACAGGGCAGATGTGTCAGCAATCTCAGCAAATTCAACCGGTCGGCCAGGCAAGTCCATCTGCAGGGTGAAGCTCCCATGATCAAAGCTCACATTAGGGTGCTGATGCATCCCCAGTTACTTTGGTGGTCAGTCCCAGGAACATCTCTCCTCACTGCAGTGCGGTCTCTGCTTCAGCTATAGTTGGCCGGGCTTGCTAGTGAGCTCTCCTGCTGTCCCTGCCCTCCCTCCTGCCTTCTCCTTCTACAGTGTCCATCAAGAATATACTCAGTGCTAAGGTAAGAGGAGAACCCCAGCTCCTTTTTTCCCCTTTCACTTTTCTCAACACACAAACACCCCTTCACAGGCTCCATACTTGTGTGATGCACCCAGCCAGGCTTGTGACCAGCTGAACTCCAGAGCACCCTGCTACATCCTCCTGCCTCTCCTGTGAGCAGGCATCAGCTTCCCTGCAACACACAGCACACAGGGCAGCCCGAGAAAGCAGCTTCTGCTCTTGCAGCTGGCAGGGAAGCTGCAAGACATCCAGTGATGGTCAGCAGGTGTCAAAGCAGAGAGGTGCCGTCACTGTGCTCAGGCCCAATCCAGCTGAACAACACACAAACAGACCCATCAACACCAGCAGGATGGCTCAGTGGCCCCAGTGTCAACATCATTAAGGCAAATGAACACCAGACGGGCAACCCACCGGGAACACTGCTTTCAGGCAGACACAGTGCCAGCAACAACACAGTGCTGATGGATGAGGAGCACCTGCATTACCCTGCAGAAAACCACATAAAGACCCAGGTGTAAGTGCTACTTACATTTCTTCTTGCAAGAATTTCCTTTCTTGTCCAAGTGCTTTCTCCTCTGGCAAGACCTTAAACAATCTTAAACCATCTTCTCTCCCACCCTCCTTGGCATCCCCAGCTCTCCCAGGCCAGCACACCCATGGCAACAGATTCAGGCAGCAACTCTGCTCTGATGGAGGCTTGCAACACCTTTCTCCACCCCTGCTTTCAATCACTTTAGGATTATCAAAGACCCTGGGAAGTTGTCAAGGATGTTCTTTTCTGCCTGCTTGCTGTCACTGAGGTAATTAAATGAAGGTCAAAGAGTGTACCTGGAGATGCTGAGCAGCCAGTTATGCCTCTAATCTGAAGCCCAACCCAGGACATCTGGTTCTGGGCATTCCCAAAGCAGCCAGCAGCCATACCTTCCCATGGAGAACTTGTGGAGTGATGACTGCTTGTCCTAAATGCTGGAGATCTCTGCAGGTGGATGTTGAAAGATCATTGACAAACCACAGGTGTGACAGTCACAGCTGGGATTTGGTCCCAAAACATCTGCCTGAAGAGTGGTCTCTGGCAGGTGCAAAAGATCCAGTATATGGAAATCCCTCTGTTAAGGAGGGATGGGGGCCCATGTTCATTTCAGTGAATGTCCTGCTCTTGGGACAGCCACTCTAACCCTGGGTAAGGGAGCCCTGGGACCCCCAGCTGGGCCTGCAGACCAGGGCAACAAAGAGAGGAACAGAGAGAGACTTGAAATGGTTCTGAGCACCTGCCTTTTTCACCACCAAACTCATGGAAACATGGTGTCCTCCAAAGGACAGCCTGACGTCATTCTGTACGCCATTCAATGCAGTGTAAGATATTTGTTCTCTTTATGGTCCTTGAGAGGTATCTTCTAGAAAAGATTTGTGCAATCACACTGCCTCCGGTAGTTTGTCCTACCTGCAGAATTTTGCAGCTTACTTGTCATTTCAGCCACATTTGACAGAAGGGTCAAGACCTCATTGGTGCTTGGTTTTGTGGAAACAGGCAGCACATGTGGAAGTGAGACCCTGTTTGCGCTCCTAGTACAGGAGGTGCTGCAGCCTTTAGCGGGCATCTGAGAATTCACACCCCAGAGCAACTGCCTCAAGGTCAAGCAGTGGGAGAGTGTCTGCTAGGAGCCTGCACCTTCTTAGACACCAACAGCATAGCAGCATACCCAACTGGAAGAAACTCTTGGAGAGCCTCTAGTCAGCATAGGGACTGCTCACATCTGCCAAAATATCTGCTGCTGCTCCTTTTGCCAACATGAGACAACCACGAGATTGTCAACACTGAACAGGGCACCACAGAACTGGGTCCCACCAGAAGGGGAAAAAAGTTTATATCCTCAGAAAGTGTGTGTATGAACCACTCCCCTACCTCTGAGGAAGAAAAACCTGGCTGGTGTGTCACCCTGCAGGCACTGTGGCTTACTTTGGTCCTTTAAACAAGCCTGAGGCTGCTGCTGAGCCCTGTCCCATGCCAACAGTACTGGCCACCTGCACCTGTTTGCAGCTGCCTCCAGACCTTGTCCTTGAACAGCCCGGAGGACTGATAACAGGCCTGCCTTACCCGGGCAGACAGCTCGTCCCCTGGCAACGCTCCCAAGCTGTGGGATCTGCTGTGCAGAACCAGGAGAGGCCTGGCCTCCAGCAAGAGGAGTACGTGCAGGGGAACCCTCAGCCTTGCTTCTGGCCTTCAAAACATGCTGCTCACTGGCTGCTCTGCACGATAAGCCACTCACAGCAGGGATGGCCACCAGTCACCACCAGCCCACCCATTCCTGCCCACAAGTAAGTTCACGTTTTCTGGCTTTTGAAAATGACTCTGAGCCTTTGGCATCCCTGAGCCTTACTCAGCAATGGACTGTGCCCTACAAAACATAGCAGCCAAGTGGCACTGAATCCATCCCACACAGCCCAACCACACCCCCCACACAACTGGATTTTGGAGGCATCTCTTGCAGGATAAATTTGGAGCATTAAACACCTGCCAGTGTGGAGTTGCAGGTCCCAGCAGCCATCTGCCACTAAGTGCCACTGGCAGATTTGGTGCACCCCAGAGCACCAATAACGGCACCTCCTGAGGCTGTTGTGTCCAGAGCCATGCCACCCCTGCACGGTGCTGCTCCAGACAACAGAGGTGGCTGATGGAGCTAACCTTACATCCTGCCATGTTCTGTGAGGCCCAGTCCCTGGCTCTCCCGTAGCAGCTTGCACCGCTGCAGCAGCACAGCCACACCACTTCTCAGCTGACCTCCTTGTGAAGGTCATGGTGCCACCAAACCTGACCTCCCAAAGACTCCTATCAGGAGGCTGGTAACACCACTTTGCACAGTGCACACACACTCTGCTTTGGCAAAACTTCACATGAATTGACGTTAGCACTTGGTCACTTGGCTGGCATAAACTTCACGGTGCTTCCAGCATCTGAGGCTCAGCACTGCACTGCACTGCTCCCAGCTCCCTGTGGTCCTCAAGGACATGGTTGCTTTCTACGTCCAGTGCTGCTGTGCTGAGCTCAGACTGAAAGCAGCAGCTAGCACAGCCCTGGGAACATCCACCCTGTGCTTTACAAGCGCAGGAGCAGCAAAAGACAAGGTCAAACCTTTCCTCTGAAAACCACAAGGACAAAAAGAGATTAAGGTAAGCAGTGTGTGCAAGGAGGCCTTCTTCCAGCCAGACACTGCAGCCTTCCAAATCACACCCTCTGCGAACAGAGAGACCTTCCACCATAGGATTTTCCTGGGCTACACCATTTCTGCAGTCCAGAAGAAATCCAGCTGCCACTTGAAGGCACAGCTGTACCTTCCCCCTGCTTCAGCTACCCCTGTCCTCCACCCTGTGCCGGCACCAGCCTTGGCACCAATGGTCTTGTGAGCCAGACCTGTAGACCAATCCACGGGAAAATTAATTCAACAGAAGGAAAGGGAAACTATTTTTCAACTGGCTCAGCTCCTCGTCCCACTCTTTACCAAACAGCACAAACCCATGCCTGGGAGGGTCCGTGACAAGCACCTGACAGAGGAGGGCATGCCCTGTCTCCCAGCTCCAACTTAAGCATAGACAAGAGAGAGGAGCCAGGCAGCCTTGGTCTTGCTACCATTACAGGGCCAGCTTCCCACCTCTGCTGCTTTTATGGCCTCTGCAGTACACAGGCCAATGCCCAATGCTCCATTTTTTGAATCCTTGACTGCCTTCTCCTGTATTTTTCTCCACTTGCTCCACATGTTGAAGCAAGGAAAAGGATGCAGTGTCCAAACACAACATATTCTCTCTCTCAGCGAGATTGCTCCAAGTCTCAGTGCTGTTCCACGCTGTCACAGCAAGCAGCCAGAGGAGCACATGGGAAAGGGGCACCAGACAGCTCTGCCAGGAACCACCTGCAGGCCAAAGGGTCAGCGAGGCTGCACTCTCGTTTGGCCAGCACGCAGAGCAAACACTGGAAGCCCTCAGTCTCACCAGTGGCTCACCAGGAGCTGAGTGTCCACACGTGGAGCCAAACCCCACCCCTGCCCCAGCTCTTCCACTGCTGCCTCACAGAGGCCCCAAGCTGAGCAGTGCCGCAGGCCTGCTGGGGACACCTCTGAGCGTGCTGTAGGCACTGCCTGAGCCTAAATGTGCTCCGGGAATTTTGTCAAAGAAGATGCACAGATTCTGCTTCCTCCAAAGAGGGAAAACGAAGTTACACAACTATTACGTGCAAGGCTGGTTTTAATTGGCAAAATGCTTAACCCCAATTTCTATTTTCAATACATTTGAACGTCCCCTTTCCATCCTACCAGTGAGGATCAAGGGACCTTGACACCAGCCGTTCTCTAGCAGACAGACAACAGAAACCAATCCCTGGAAAGGCGGTGCAATGCCATGGATTACTAGAGCAAGATGTGCTGCTCTGTTCAGATGGGACAAGTGTCCGATCCCTCCACTTTCACAGAACAGGGACTTAGAATCAGTTAACCTGGGGCAGACGGAAGAAGGATTTGCATCATTTTAAATTAATAGACAAAATACAAATGCAGCTATCTAGAAATACAGGACTGCACTGTTTGGGTCCAGAGGTTACTCCAAGCACCTCCTGCTCTTTTATCGCACCGAGGCCAAGGACCTGACCACGGGAGATTGGAAGGAGCTTGTCTACCTGGAGCTGCCCAGGGCTGACATTCCAAAAGCACCACCAGAGAAGGACTTGCCTTCTCAGTTTAATATCTTTGGATAAGTTCAGTATTACTGACAGACAAGGGACAAAACTAGACTATTTCTTTCTCTTTTCAGATCTTGGAAAGCCTCTGCTTTTTGTCACATCCACCAGCAAGTGTTTTCACTTGTGAAGATACTAAGAGCCTTTTAAAAGGCATTATTTTATTAGGATCCGTTTACACAAAAGACTTTGGTGGAAAACCTCTTCCTCACCCCAGGAAAAATGTCTTTGCCTGTGTCACCTCATGGATTTCCCTAACCTCTTCACAAAGTGTGGCAGTAAGTATAAATCCTTCTTGCCTTAAAGCCCTGCATTGCACACCTCATGGGCATTACTTGAAGCCTAACTCTCCAAAGCTCTTTGGAACAGAATTTACATAAGCAGCAGTCTAAAAATAAGATCTTAATCCTGTGAGTGCAGCACAGCCTGCACCCTGAGCCCACAGAGGACCTGTTCCAGCCTCTCCTCTCCACTGCAAAAGCAAACAATTTCCTGCTAATGTGTTTAGTTTTCTTTGCATCAGTTCACATTTTAAACTAACACATTTGAAGACCATCCAGTGGTGTATGAAGTAGAAGAGTCTCCTACGTTACAGCTTCTCCTCTCTGGGAAGCTGGGGAAGAAAGTTGCTTTAGCCTCATCCTTTGCAGAAATAAACTCGCTCAGGAGCAAGCTGAAAACAACCGTAAAAACAACAGCACCCCATACCCAGGGATTTCAAGGTCCTAATGACATTTTATTGAAAGCACAAACCTGGGAGTGCAAGAAATTCATAAAAATAACATGATTGAAATACTGCTCAGAAGTCAGAGCTCTGAGTATATTTTAATTCTATTAAATTCATAAAGAAAGCATAATACTCTAAATCCTAACGCGCTAAAACCCACTTGGTTTCAATCAACAGACCAGTCTACGAGGGATAAATCTTATGCAAGTTTCAGACAACGAAGTCGGCAGGTTCTCTGTACCTCCTCAGGTGGAAACACAAGTACAAAATAAGCCCTAGAGAAGCCCTGGCCAGAGCTACTCATGCATCCTCTGAGCCTGCTGCTGGTCTTTCATCACACCAAGACAGGCTAGATCTGACTTCCTCCTGGTTTTGTTATCTTGTGACTGGCCAAACTGGCCCAATCTCCCATGCTGTGGTTGCAGGCAGTAACAGTAGATGTGAAAATGCTGCTTCAGCAAATTCCCACCCATGACCACATCCTTTAAATCTCCCAGTAACAGCTCCTTTGGTCTTCAGTAAGCCAACCCCCTTCCTTTATAAAATATAAGCTTCTACAGCATTCACAGACAACTTGTAAAGTGTCTGCAACACTTGGAATAAGCTGGCAAGGCACCGACCCTATGGGATAAAAACTAGGTCCTTTTTTGCATGTTTATACAGCACTGAGCATAACAAGACCATAGGTACTGCTGAGTTTCCTTACTGCCATCGCAGCAGGTTAAGCCCTGCCCACTTTGCAATGCAAGTTCCTCCATTCCCCTTTTCTTTCAGGGCCACATGCACTTTGGTGTATTTGCTGGGGCCTCCCTCTAGAACCAAAATCTTAAGAGAAATCACCCATTAAATTATTTCATGCTGCTCCTGACTTACTCTCAGAGCAGCATAAGCTCCCTTTCTCCGCAGTATACCAAACCGCAGGTTTGCCAGTGTATCACCACCGTGGGGATACACTCAGCCCATCACTCATTGACATCATCATGCCAAGAGTGAGGGGCATCCTCCAGGCCTCCTCTGGTGCTCCCTCAGCCGCCACTCATCACCGGAGAGGTGTCCACAGGCCAACAAACCCCACTGTGGATCCTCACCCTTATTTCCTCCTATGTCACATTCCCACTTCTTCTACCTCCACCAGGTATGGAGCTGAGCTGCCATGGCCCCTGCGTGCTGGCTGGGCTGTGCTGGACTTTTACCCCCCTCCAGCTCTTCCTTCTCACGGAAACACATCACAGAGGGGACCGGAGGTGCCACCACTTGTCCTTGCCAAGGGCAGCACCAATCCAGCACCAGCAGCCAAACGCTGCAGAGGTCTGAAGAGCAGGAGCCAGCAGCAAGGCCAGGAGCAGACACTCCAGCCCCTCCCAAACAGCTCGCCCAGATGCGCGGGGCGGTGGGGTGGCCGAGCACCAGCACTGAGCCTCGATGCCTTCCACCCTCCTCACGCCCATGGCAGGCTCCCGGCAGCAAGCCCAGAGCCGCGAAGGCCTCCCCACACGGGCGGCACACTGACGACCTGCGCTCGGCCCCTCAGAAGGGGCACACGGGCCCTGCCAGTCCCCCACCGCCCCGCCCCCCGGCCCTGCCTCGGCATCCCCGGGCCCATGCTGAGCCTCCTGAGCTGAGCCTCCTGCCCCGACCCTGGCCTCGGCCCCCTGCTCCCTTCCCGGGGCCCAGGAGGCGATGCGCGGCGGGGTGCGACCCGGCCCCCGCCAGCAGCCCCGGGGGGTGCCCACGGCGGCGCCCGGTAAGCGCGGCGCTCGCGTAGTCACGTGAGGGGGCGGTAGGTCCCCACGTGATGCTGCAAGTCCCGGGTTCATGTGACTGGCTGCCTGGGGTTCCACGCGGGAGCACTGTCCGGTGCGCGTGGACCGGAGGCGAGAGCTGGGTGGTTACCATGGGAACGCTGCTGCTGCTGCTGCTGCCGCTGCTGCCGCTGCTGCTGCCG
>JAAGNO010000088.1:0-38496 GCA_033439905.1 Ceryle rudis
GCCGCCGCTGCACGTGGGCGCCCCGCCGCCGAGCGGAACAAAGGCAGCCGGGTCGGGGCCGCCCCTGGGCCGGGCTCGCCGGGCGTCACCCGCGCTCCGGCCGCGGGCAGCCGCTAGGAGCGCGGCCCCTTCGCCGCCGGTGCGGCCGCCGGTGCGGCGCTGCCACTGCGGCCGCGGCACACGCGGCGGCGGGCTCGGCACCTCCAGGGACGGCAGCCGCCGGGGTAGGCTGTTGGTGGTGTAACTCGACAGCGGGTCGCAGCTTTCCTGCACGGGGAATGACCTCTTCTGAAGAGCCCTGCCCCGACATTGTTCCCATGAGCGCGGCCGGACTGCGGGCTCCAGATCAGGCAAGGTGTCCCACGGGCAGAGTGTCCCACACAGCCTTCTCCCTCCTTTGGGGATTGGTGCTCTCTCGGGCACAAGGAGATCGCCACAAAGTCCAGGGAGGACCCCGATCTCTGTGCGTCCCCCAAAGAAAACGCTCACACCTGGGCTCCATGTGTGCCTTTGGCATTTCCCCCAGTCCCACAACTCCCTCAAGCCCTTGGACTTTGGCTGTGGGAGATTCACCTCTGTAATGGTCTCACGTCCTTCCTCCCCTGCTCGGGAGTGGACAAACACAGGAGATCCCGTAGAAAGAAATAAAAAGTTGCATTATCATATATAATGCTGAAGAGGGCAGAGATACTGCTGCAACACTTCTTCCACTGGCTATCTAGATTAATCCAGTTGTCTTGATGCCTTATAGATTCTTAGCTGTCTATCGATAAATGAAACATAATCAGGCAAAAAGCTACTCCAGACATAAAATCATTGACAAGCAAGGACTCAGCTGAGGAGACAGCTGAGTTATTTTCTGTGGAATAGGAAACGTACACTGCAGACAGATGGGCTAAAGAAAGAGTAATTCTAGAACACTTCTTAAGGCTGAAAATATTCCCAAAGTGTTCTTAATCCAATCACAAGCCTCTCAAACCCTGCTTCCCTCACATCCCCAAAGACAACTAGCTATGGAAGATGGACACAGTCCACCTGTTAAATCTCATAGCTATCGGAAAAGTCTTGTAGTCCCAGCTATACTTTGGAAAATATTCAGTTCCCATCACACCATGAAGAAATCTGCAGGACCCTATGTCCATTCTGTACAGCAAAAGATTAAGCTGCCGTATGAGATCAGGATTCCAAGTGGAGATTGTAAAGTCTATAGTTTAAACCATAACAGCAAATAAATTTTATAACATCCATTTATCTCTTTGCATCACATTTCACGTATCCATTTCTCTGGAAGAAAGTGGTACATGCAATTGCTAAAAGCTGGTAGCTCCAAAACTGCCATCTCCACAGATTGATCCTATATAGGCTATTAACAGTTCCATTAGTCTTCCGTTGAGTAGTTCTAGTAACAATACATAGTCCAAAGATGTTTTTATATACAGCCAAAAGCAAATAATCTTCACATGGGAGCAATGTGCTGGATGTCCTGTTTGAAAGCTGTTCTGGAAAAGAAAGGTTTTGGCACTTGCACTGTGCCCAGCACAGTGTGGGTTTTTCTAGAGACATCTGCCTACAGATTCATTATCATAACAAGAATTAGCATCAGAGATCTAACCAACTATGGGTCTTTCATTTATGTGAAACTGTCTTAGTTCCCTCCTTAACCAAAAGTCTTAAGATTATAAACTAGTATGATATCCCTGATGGGATATCATAGGGGATACAAACTTGGGGATACAAGCTCTGGGGATACAAACTTGTCTAGACTAATGAAAAAACTTGTTCTTACATTGTTTATATCCAGAGTACCTGAACAGAGGTAAGTGACAGGACATGGAGAACCCGGAAAGCCCAACTTTCTCAAGTGTCTGGTGAAAGCTGAGAAGCTGGAAACAGCTCTTGCTTTTGTTCCAGATTCCTTCCCAAAAGAGAAGTGGTAACTGCTCTTTCCACTGTTCCAATCCATCCTCTGACAGTATGGATTATGCTCCATCCAGTGCAAACACCAGTGAATATAATTGTATAATTAATTGAAAAGAATACTGCAAAGTTACAGGAGTAGAGATGACTAGCGTTGGTCTATTTAAACTTTGGTCTATCAACAGAGTTATTGTCATTGCCTTTTTCTTTTTTGTTTTTTTTTTTTTTTTCTGGAAGCATTCGTAAGGGGGTAGGAAATTTATAAACATAAAATAAGGCCTAGTTTCCACTCTCCATGAGCCTACAAACTCGGGAAATTTTCAAAGAAATTAGAGGACCTTCCTACAATATTAAGAAGAGAATCAAAAATAAGATGGAGATTTTGCTACTTAAGCCATAATACTTGTAAAGAGAATGTTTGTTATTCTGTAGTCAGTGTAATGGCATGTAGATGGTTAATTGGCCTCTGTTCCCACAGGGGAATATTTATGTTGTGCAGTCTAACAGCAGCAATAATATTTTGCATCAGAACAAACAGAACTCCTGGTTGCAGCAAAGAATCTTTTAGAAAGATAGAAAATTTTGGATTAAATAGGCCTTGGAGTTTATAAATAGCAACAATTGCTCTCTTTTTCATCTACCTCCTTTCTCAAAAGTCTGTGGATGCAGAAGAACCATGATGCCCTTTAAATCAACAGGCTCATGCTGTGCTCCAGCATGTGGAGGTCACCTATAGACAGCAACCTAACATAACCCTTACATAACTATAACTAAGTCCCACCTGTGGAAGTCTGGGAGCTCACACATTCTCAAATTGTAATGCATGACACGAGGAGAGAATGACTTTTTTTACCAAGCTGCTACGTTTCCCTGAAGGTCTGCAATGTGGACTGTGTGATAGGAAGTGTGTCACTGACTTTACAGGGCTTGATCACCATGTCTAGAAGAGTGCAAAGAGTCAGGGCATCCCTTCATTCTGATCAAGGGGGTGTTCTGTTTTCTCTGGTCGGGGATGGGAGAAAATTCAGAATTCTGCCTGTTTCCTCAGCTCACAGCTCTGCACTACCTCAGAGAGCTGCTTAGAGGAACAGTCTTGGCCTACCAGTGTTAGAGGCTACCCTGTCTATAAGGGTTGTGGATTGGTTGGGTATTTCACTTCTGTGGCCAACCAGAGCAGCCAAAGATACATACTTAGTCAAAGGCTACAGTGGGTACTCAAGGAGGTAAGAATCCTGATACTCTGTTTCTAGAAAACAGATGCTCCCAGAGAAGTGCATTTTGCAAATATTGTCTGTATTTGTGGGAAAAGTTAACTTTTGATTACCCTGGTTCTTTCTGAATGGACTCCCTCTGGTCTCTGGGGTACAAGAGCGGGAAAGAAAAGAGTAGGTACAGGAACCTTGAGTGCACCTACCAGATGGGACAGGGTGAATCGCCACCCTTCCTCTCATTTCTTTTCATCCAACTGGTGGAGCCAACAGCGGCTGCTGATTCATAATCAGCAATCTGCAGATGGCTGTGAGAATGCTTTAGGGAAGCATGACTGCGACTGACAAACAAGACCCAGAAAAGAACATTAAGGCTCACTCTCGGGCCTTGTCTGCACCGGGGAATTTTCTTCCCTCCTCCAGATTCCCACCATTGCTAATATGAATGCAGCTGCACAATTGTTAGGCATATTTGGAGTCATAATATATGAGTTTTCATCTCATCAGCCATTTGCAGCACTGTGTCAATTAACCCTCCTCAGAGCAGGGTTAACTGATACAGTGCTGAAAACGGCTGCTGGAGCCGAAAGCCGTCTATACTAAGGCTCCCATTGTTGCTAACCCTGGTGCAGCTGCAGTGGAATCAGTCCACATGGGATTATTTTGGTAACAATTTGCCAACCAAAAAACAACCTAAAACTGCAACATAGCCACCTTATGGGCCAAAACATGCTTCTGAGGCACCTCAACAGCTATGCACCTAGGCCATCACCTTTCATAATGAGATTTTTCTTACAGTCTTTTCAGTCCAGAAGGTACTTTTTGTGTTTCTGCATGAAGTACTCGGTGGATTTCATCTGAGCAAACTTGTGTTCCTGTCACCTCCATAGGACTGCCTCTGCTCGTTAGTTCTCACTAGCTCTGGACTTGCAGATGCATGGAGGAAGAGCTGATTGTCTGGTACTGTATTTTCATTGATTCATATATTAATTCAAAGCAAAAATTGCCCTTTCACTCATGGAAACTTTGTGATTTGTTTTTGATTTTGATTTCTTAATGCAGACCTAGTTAGTTTATGTCTGGAGATTCGTGTTAACTGATAGTTTTGCTTTTTCACACTAAACACTGTTTTGCAGTTTTTAACATTATTTATGCAGAGAAGCACCATGAAGACTCAAGCTGATTTCTGATGGAGTAAATTTATATTTTAAATGAGCAGGTTTGGTAGAATCAGTCCCACTTGTTTCCATGTGCTTTAGGAGCAGTTATGAAACAGGCTGGTGAAATGGGTGTTCCACCCCCTGCTGAGTAAGACTAGTACTTCTAGAAAGCCCTTCTCCATCCTTCTCTCACATCCATGTCCAGCACTAACTAAACCAAGGAAGCGTTGTTTTGCATTTGTTATACTCTTGAACAACTATTTATCAGACAGATGCTGGCAGCCAGGAGTTAAGTGCAGTTTGCAAGTGTGAAAATGTTCAAGTCCAGGCTCAGCAAAAACCTCAGTGAAAAACTCTAGCTCACTAAAGCCCTTGATTAATGACAAGCAGGTTTCAATTCATGCATGGTATATTATACAAATACAAAACACAGCTATATGCAGAATCATGAGCAACTGCATATGCCTGTAAATATCCACAGAGGCTCAACATACCTGCCCAGGGAAATGGCAAAGGGGCAGACACAGAGAGGATGCTGTCCACAGCCTCCCAGCTGTGGCGGTAAGCTGTAGAGCTCAGTTCACAGTGCTGGGATGCTGAGAAAAAAAAAAAAAAAAACAAACGATTTGGCAGAAACTTGGATACAGCTGAGTATTTAGAGGAAAGAAAAAGGAACAGGATCACTCTTCCTTCATCTCTAATACTGCTGCAGTGGCTATTTCTCTCTCCCAGGGATTGCTTTGGACGAAGCGAGGGAGCGGGCAGAGTAACTGAGATGCCTGCAAAGCAGGTGCAACAACACTCTGTGGAAGGAAGGAGGAGCAATGCACTGACTACCCCTTTAGTTCAAATTGAGCTAAGGGGATGCATGACAAAGTTTCAGGTCACAGCTGTCACAGAAGGAGCCTGCCTCTTGGTAAACATATATTTGCTTAAATGGTTGCCTTGATCTCCTGAAATGTTCCTTAAAAAATGCTAAAAAACTCCCATGCAAAATCACAGTGGAACTAGATTTCTTCCCTTTTCCTTTCAAGTATCTTGCAGTATCTTGCATATGTTTTTATATGAAACTCTGTGATTAAAAGTACTTGAGACTGGCTTATTTTTCTCTGCAATGAGTTCAGTGATTTCCTTTTTATACCTTCCAGAATTTACTATACCATATCTAAATATTGGCTGCAGTCCACATGTTTTAGATCATTCTTTATAATGGTCCTGTTGTTATAGAATCCTTTGTGTGCGTGTGAGAAAGAGAGAACATGCATATGTGTTGGAAGCGAGGCAGGGTGCATATAATTGTTTGGGAAGAGAAATCAGTGTATATTAATTCCATAAGTGATTTCTGAACTGATAACATAAAAGTGATAAAAGTAGTGAGCACTGCAATTATAGACCTCCAGTGCATTACTTTGTATGTGTGGTAAATACTGCTTTTGATCTGATCCCAACATGTTACTCTACTATATATATTATAGCAATAAAATGACTCATTCACCTTTCATTGCTATATAATTTTAAAGATCAGATTTATTGTTGTCACATTTTCTCATTTTTACTTATATTCCAAATGTAGATCCTTCAACCTGAGTCATACAACATGTTAGTCAATGGGAAGCTACATGAAGATGAAACTAAGGCAGCAGCTGAAAGTCCTTACTCATTACACAAAAAGCTCTTTACCTGCTATGGAATGTACAGATAATATACATGTGTAGGGTAAGTTAGCATGATTTGATGCTTCATGTGATGAATCAGAAGCTTTAATCAAACCAAACAAAAAAATACTCACGATGTCATAATGTATGGATAGAACTCATGAGGATTTAACTGAGAAATGCCTCTCTATTCCCAGGATAAAATGAAAGGATTAGACCCATCCTAGTGGACACCTTTGACTCTTGCCTGTGACTCCATGCATAAAGGATAAATTTAAGTGGAAAAGAGACAGCACCAATCTCCTGCATGTTCATTCCCTACAAGGACTGACTGTGTGCACAGCACGTGTGACTTAGTTCACAGCGCATCAGGTGAACTAGTTCACACTCAGAGCAGGCTGTGTCCTCAGATTTGTGGATATGGAGTCATGTGTGCATGGCACATTTGCTCCCTAATTTCTTTTAACTTTTCCTTGTAGACAAGTCCTAAGACAGTCTGCCAGTGATGTAAATTCAGACCACTTTCCCATGTCAAGAAGTTCTCAAACACACAGAACAGATGCAAAACGCCCTGCACTAACTATTCTGCTCTTGTCCCACTCTGTAGGGCCCTGAGTCAGGGATTAGGCAGTTCAGAGGGCTGAGTGGATATCATTTTGTGCAGGAATTAATTTCACCCAAAGAGAGTGTACTTAGTTTCTATAATTTTTTTCCCCACAAGCTAAGATAAATTTCTGCTTTGGTCCATTAACAATACTTGTATTTTTAATCAGAATTATTCTGTACTGTATTTTCTTTGGAAATAACAGTAATACAGTTTATGTGAAATACAAACAAATGAGGGAACGATTTTTACCTAAATGTATGAATAGCATTTTGCAATTTGTCATTGTGATATATTTATCTTTTGAAGTGAGCTCAGCTGAAAAAAATGCTTCTCTTCAGCACATGACTGGAAAATATATTACACCAGAGAAGTATATTGCTGTTTCAGTTTAGAAATTGGTGGCTAAATATAATTTTCCACCATACTTACTTTCAGAAAGTATGTAGTAAATTATTTACATTTCAGTATATTCTTAGCGCATATTCCAAAAGGTGTTAAAATCAGCATTCGCACTCAAATTAATGGATATTTTGTGAATGTGCATTAAAACTAAAATCCTTAAGATCTTTTGTTGCCTGCCGAAGACTTAAACCCACTGTAATATGGTTAGGACAAAACAAATTTTTCAACAAAATGAACCTCGGGGGAAGGAAAAGAAACTAGTATGGAGCAGAAACATATAGACTGGCCAGGAAAGTAACACCAGTTCACAGCAGCTGAAGATTTGTGTCTGCTGTCTGTCTTACACCCATCTCCTTTGAGTGTCACGATGTTTGCTACTTCCGATGTGTAGTCTGTCTAATCAAAACTTCCTAGAGGTCAAGAGATACCTATGGTTTCCATCTCGGCTGCGGTGGCAGCAAGGGGACATGGCCTGTCCCCAGTAGCATGAGCAGAACCATCCAGGAGCACTGTGTTTCACTGGGTGTCTGCACAGGTAAGTCACTCTCTGCTTCTGAGCCACCCCAGCAAACGGGGCCAACAGGAGAAGCTGCTACCACAGCAGCAGAATCGTTCATCCTGTACCTCACTACCTCCCCTTCCCCTGGACAGCTTGGGAGGAGGGAGGAGAAGCTGGCTGCAAGTTGAACAAGCTCTTCCGGCAATGGCAGCTGCTCCCAGCCGCCATTTTGCCCGGGGGTCATTTGCCTGTCACATCACAGACATGTAACCCTCATGTGATGGGAGAGCAGCCAAGCAGCCATCAGGAAAGGCTGGGGCCGGGTGGGAGCTGCGGCTGCTGCCAGAACAATTCATCTGACACACAGCCCATTCCTTATATGCTCCAGAGCTGCACCCAGGGCAGAAGGCTTCTGGGAACAGGCTGTGGGCCTGATAAATGGTCCTGTCTTCCATGAAAGCCTGCACTTCACAGGATGAGCACCTGTTTCCTACAGTCTACAGTCATCATGTTTCCAAACCGTTCAATTTCTTTGATAATTAGATTGCTTCTTGTCCATTTTCCCTATGTGCATATATGGAGTACAAAGGAGGGTCCAGGGCTTATAGCACCAGTTGGGAGCTCAGGAAATGGAGATTCCTTCTTTCCCATAGCCAAGCATTTTTGCCTGTCTGACCCTGGGCAAATCACACACCCCCAGCTCTGTGGAGGTGCTCAGATGCCTACCTCCCACCAAGCTGAGCAAGAATGAAAAGTCTGTGCCCTGTCAGGAAAAGGTAGATGTGAGTACTCCCTATCTTCCAGGACCATTATAGAGATGAAGACATTTCTGGCCTACAGAAGCTCGAGTAAAGGCAGTCATTCAAAAATCATATAGACAGAGTAGTGCAAACACTGAGGAAAAGCTGCATGGTTACCTAAGGCAAAGAAACATCTTTAAATGTTTGTAGTTGTGACTCAGAATGAGTAAACAGAGGTTTAAACAAATCTTTGTATTTCAAGTTCTGTCTGAAAATATTCCTAGCCTTTTGGGTTTTTTTTGAGTAATGATATTAGTAAGAGTCCATTATATAATCACAAGAAAATTAAAACTCTCCAGGGCATGATCTTAGCTGTGTAATTAACTGGGGTGTTTAAAAGTACAAAGTGAACCTGAAGCAAAATTTGTACCAGAACCACACCTCATTATGTTTTGCTGCCTAAGTCTGTCATAAATAGAGATGTTTATTACACATCTGCCATTTAAAGTACGTATTACATGCAATGTTATATTTTATTTAGATTTAAAAATTTAAAAACACATGATGACAAGCTGTGTTACTATTAACACATGCCTCAGGGACCAGGGGTGCACATTCACATTGTGCCTTGGGTTATATTACAGTTCAGCCACTCCAGAGTTATAAATCGTTTCGAGAAGTATACTGTGTAATTAGTGTGCCTGATTTCAGTCCATGGAGTTTCATTGGTGTGAAAGAACAATTAAGCCCCATCCATTCACATTTATTAGACCAAACTTTGTAGTTTGTCCTCAGAGCACCGCTCCCTCCTCTGCTTTCAAGAGCACATGGCACTAAAATCTCCAGAGCTTCCCAAAGCAAAAGCAGTTTTTTTCTTTCCTTAGGATTATTTTCTTTTTTTTTTTTTTTCTCTTCACACCAGAAGTGATTCAGTTCTGACTCAAATGTATGGGTGGAAAGGGCAAGAGATGGTGCACCAGTTTTATACTTCTTAATTCT
Organism: Ceryle rudis; assembly: GCA_033439905.1. Lineage (NCBI taxonomy): Eukaryota > Metazoa > Chordata > Aves > Coraciiformes > Cerylidae > Ceryle > Ceryle rudis. The sequence goes on from JAAGNO010000088.1 coordinate 9,188, forward strand.
TTCTTCTTTGGCTTTGTTTTCCTGAACAGACTGCCCTTCTGGACTAGCTCCAGGGCTAACTTTGAAGAAATTTTTCACAGAAATGCCTTTGCAGAAAATCATCTCATTCAGGATCTGCATGGAATTAAGTCGCTCTGCATGCATATGGGTTATTTCCAGCAGATACTAAGAAATTCCCTTGGCCAGTGACGAAAAAAAATATAGTTTCTTTGATGCAAGAACTTTCATGAAGAAAAATGTTACCTACTAGTAAGCTTTTCTTTGTAAGCTGGTTGTCCAAAGTCAATCTCTGTCACCATTTCCTAGCTATTATATCCACTTAGCTGTGTGTTAAGGTAGGACAAATTTAGTATATCTTACTTGTATAAGATATATATACCTTAGTATATATATCTAAGATACATATCTGCATTATGAACACTTGATGTTGTGAAGTAGTGGATAGTGTTACTCACATCACTGGCAATGGAAGTCAACCTTTAATATTAACCCTATCATATTTTTCTGTATCATTTCATAGTATGGATCACCTGGCAGTCCTGACTGTTTTCTAAAAATCTAAAGTAGCAAATATAAATGCTCCAAAATGAGTCAGGCAAATCCCTTCAGATCAAATCCAGGGAACTATAAAGTCCAGTGGCACCTTCAGCACCCAGTCCTTACCCAGGAGTTTTTCTAAGTTTAGTTTTTGACTGATCAGTTAATATGCAAGACCTAGCAAGAGGGAAAGAGCTGAAATGCTAGCAAGTCACAAAGCCTGTCTGGCTCTATACTTCTCATCAAATATAGACAGCAGAATCTCCCAAATTCCTCAGTACCACACTATAATCTAGACCTGTACATAAAATAACTGGCAAAAACTGAAACCAAGCCATCAAGGGTTAGAAAGAGGGATGAAGTTAAAATGATTTCCGTAACAGCAATTCTCCACTAAGAAGACATACGTCCTCGGGTTTTTATCTTAGTTCACAATCTTGAGGTGACTTCAGACACCAAAATCACTCCAACAGAAGATAAAATATAAATTTAAAATGTTCGCTGAGATTAACAGAAAAAGATAAAAGATTCCTCCACTGGCAGAAAATCTACAGTGGGAGGTCAGCAGTCCTCTTCCTATTATTTGTCACCACCCCTTTGAGTACAGTCAGGCTGGTCAGGCAGTAAACATACATATAGCATGGAATCACATCATATACATGACTCTTTTGTCCATTTGATTGTCATGGCCATGGAGGGAGCTGGGTTAACCACAAACACATCTGAATGACAAGATACTGAGGGAGGGGAAAAAGGAGCAGGGGACAGAAGAGGGAAGGGACTACACCTGTGGTCAGGGGTGGCTGAGAAAGGCATATCAAGCATAACTCAGAAAAATGTTGCATTTATCCCACTTATGAGGACACTTGGGATTTACTGACAGTATTTTTCAAGCACTTTTTTCTTGCACTTTTAAAGTCTCGATACTTCAGTACCATAGGTCTAACTGCCAAGCCTGATGGAAGGAAAAAAAACCCCTCAAGTATTAACACATTAGAACCCTTTTAATATTATCCAAAATTGCTTTTCCATATACCAGTTTAATGCACAGTGGTCCAATGGCAGTTCTAGGGTATATTTACATGTGATTCAGTATGTATAACAGATAATGCCTTAGAGATTCTCAACTCACTTGTAGAGTAAAATTCTACATTACCTGATAGGTTAAAATGGACACTGGAAATTTAAGATAGATACAGGCAGAGTATTGTTTATCCTACCCATTAAAGGATGATATTCTATATTTACGGGAAAAGTGAAATGTTTTATTGTGGGGAAAAGGGTGTTTGCAAGGTATATTTAACTACTTCAGCTTTGTCCACTTTAAGTACAGAATAGCCAAAAGCAAGCCACTCCAAACAGGAACCAGTAAAATATATGCAACTAACACCACGTGTCTCTAGTGTCCAAATGTCTAGTCTATAATGTATCTCACTGAAAATGTGAACTCTGAGTTTAAGAAAGTCACTGGTTTTCTTCTTTGTCCTTAAAGGCAGATGCTTAAACTTCCATGAGTCTAGTAACAAATGTTTTAAATACAAACATGTAAGTCACAGTTTCACAAAGAATTATTATTTTATATCAGAGTATCTTATACTTACTAAAAGTTAAATAGGTGCTACATCCATATTAGAACAGACCAAGTAGTAACTTTATTTTGATTTCTGACAATGTGTAAAGTAACATTTGCCCAGTAACATCAGTACAGATGCTTTCATTATGTTGAATAAAATTCTGGGAGTGTAAATTGTAAGGAAATCCCAAAGATCTAGATGCCAGACATTTGAACATTGGTTTGTTGCAAGTGTGTATGTCCTTTAAACCAGAATATATTTACCTGGAATCCTTACTGTCTGACAGATTGAAAACTCTCCTAAATGCACAAACTTTGTGTGAAGAAATTTTGATAGAATATCCATGCATTAATTTGCCTAACTAAACAATGGAATGACAGAGCTGCATGGAATGTAATGCTCTCCTATTTGCAAAAGTCTGTCTCACTCAAGCCAAGACATCTTATCTTCACTGTGAACATGTACTTCACAGGGTCAGTACTTTGGCCAGGACTCAGTTGAGTAGGTAATTCTGTTCTCTTCAGTGGGGTTAGTCACATGCCTGAAATTAAGATGGAGATCATATGCTTTGCTGGAGAGAATGCAGAGTACTCCAGATCTTTTCAGATTACCATCTGCAGGCTGAATATATTGACACTTTGCATTTTGTTTTACTTTATAGGGCTGCATAGATTTGAAAAAGTACAATCAAGAGGTAAACTGACAAAACTAGGAACAAAAACTTGAAATCAGTCTCCATTTTGATCCAGAAGTGACCACCAATCTGTTTTTGGAGGATTCTGCCACTGCTGCAGTCAGCAGAGAAGATCAGCTGAAACTATCTTAGTTTTGAAGACAGGTGCTATTTGAAACGTATCAGTATTGCATCAGTACCCCTATTAACATATAGGGCAAGCCGCAAGGCTCTGCTATTTTTGCAGGAACTTGGGAGTCTTAATACAGAGACAGTGTGGGGAAGACTGCAGAGCTCTGGAATATTTGGGAAAAGCAAATTACTTTTAATGCCATGATTTGATCATGTATTTTATTTTGGGTGGAGGACAAGCTTCTCAGAGTTCTATACTTTAAAAAAAACACCCTAGTATGTTCTGCAAAATGGATGGCACACCACAAGCAATCATGTTAAGCCTGTTCTAAAGAAACAATTAATTAATTTCAATCATAATTGAACTAACAGTCAAAGTCTCAAAAATTATTAGGTTCCTAAAAGTAAATGAAGATAATCTAAATGAGTGCTCAAAAAGAGGAGTAGTTGGGCACAATTCAGGTGTAATAAGTTAAATTTGACAGTAGCCCTTTATCCAATCAGTACAAATGATTGACTAGCCATTCAGAACATGCACTGTTCCAGGCTTGATGCAAAGACAATTTTTGACTGGTACAAAAGGTCAAATGTGGCATTGTTTGCAGCAAAAAGAAGGAGGGGAATTAGAGTATAACCAACACCCATAGAGAATGTGTTCAGGCTTCATCAACTACCCACAGAACAATGCATATGGTTGCTCCAGGTCTATCTGTCATTTAAGACTTTCAATTGTAAGAGGATAGATGTAGAATCCCGTAGTAGCTAGAGCAGGAAAGTGTGGGAACCAGTATGAATGAAGTAAAAAGGGATTAAAGTGATCAGTGTTTATGGGTAGGAACTCCAGTTATAGAAAGTGCAGGGTTTTTTGTTCACACTGGAAACAACAGAACAATACACAGAGAAGATACATTTATTGGACACAAGAATTATGATGTTGGAAAAAGTAATAAAAAAGGAGATAGAGAGAGCTATTAAAATATAATATTAGAGAAGCCAAACCACATTTATGTACTCATTTCCTCTAATAAATTGTCCAGTGTTTGAAATCTAATATTTCTGTCTTAAAAAAAAAAAAAAGTAATCAAGTGTTCTCATGGAGTTCCACGGAACAATACTCTGAGACAGGATGGACAGGTAGAACATAGCAAATGGGTGGCCAGACACAAGTGCAGAGTTACTGGCAGCTCTGCTCTCAAGAGTGCAGTAGATTCTTCATGATGGTTCTCACTGTGGGATTATTACTAACATGCATTCCCCCTTTCCAATCAGTTTTGTATTTCTATTTATTTCTGGAATGCTGCTTGCTTTCCTGAGATGCTCTTTTGAAAGAAGATGCCTCAAACATAGCCAGGGGAATGGTAGCCCAAAGACATATTCTTTTGGATGTTCAACTTCTCTGGGGTTATGATTTGCAGGGAGAGGCATCTGGAAGAAGAACAATGTCTCTTGCCAAGATTTTTAGTAAAACAGTGAAACACAGCCCTTAGATAAAACAATACCATGTCTCTCCTGACAGTTTAGAAGAGATTAATATCTTGAGGCCAAAATGTAAAGTTTTACTTGGTTCTTATTCATTTGTTCTTTGGGCAGAACTTCACTTGTTTCAACAGCTTTGCCTGAGGAATAACCTCAGGATTGAGCTTTTACAAGATACCAAGTGCCTAAAAGATTATCCTAAGTGCAAATAAGATCCTTCAGGCCCAAATGTATTATTATGCTTCCCAAATTAACTAGGGGAAGAATTATTCCAGGGTCTACAGGAGAGATCATCATAAGTCTTCAAGCAAAAAAATGAAACATTATTATTTAAGCCTAGGAACACTGGTTAAGGGCAACACTCCTCTGATTTGATGTTCTAGAAAAAATGTAACCAAAACCTGTGATTTGTGGGGTTGAGGATTGATCAAGTTTTCAGAGTGCAAAATAGCCCTACAGGAATCTGGTGGAAGTATCTGAAATTACTGGAGGAAGGAAATTTGATCTTATTTTAAACCTAATTAAAGCCTTCTGCATCTCCACAAAAACCTCCAAAACCCTGGAGATCTCTGATGGTTTACCCTCTGGGGAGAACACACAGATATGAATTTTAATAGTGTCTTTTGGTAATGTGGTGGATAAAGAGAAATTGATTACAGCAGACTGGAAAAAAAGCAGGTGATGCATTACCAGGGCCACTGGATTCATGTTTTCCCAGACATGGTGAAGGCCACCCAGATCGTAAAAGAAAACTGATATCTCTAAAAAGTTGAGTTCTATGATTTGGGGCTTGATATGCCTTTCTTGTTTCCAGATACATGGGATTAAATCAAAGGAAAAATATAATGTATGGTCCAAATTCTGTTCTCATGTACACAAACCCAAATCTAGGCTAAAACTTTTAACATCAATGTATTTGCTCCGGATTTCCACCCAACAGAAGAGCTGTACTGTCCTTCTGATTATAATGATTGTCTATTGTTACTTAGGATCTGAAGAGCAATGTAAAACCAAAAGAGAGTAAAAGCCTAAGAAACCTGAACTCTGAGATAAGTGTTTCTATATATTTGCCTGAAATATCAAACAGAACACTCTTGTAGAAGTCCCTTATGAAGATACTTGTGCCTGGTCTCAAAGGACGTGATTGTTCAAAACTTGTTTGCAGCAGAACACTAGACATACACCCTGATGGAACATAAAGTGAATGTACTAACTGTAGGCTCCTTACATTCTATTTCTTTCTAGTCCATTTGGATTTATACCGGCACAGTTAGATATACACGTATGAATAGGAAAGACATTTCACTGGCGCGCATGAATATTATAGCAGTTAGCAACCCAGATGACAATCCTACTATTGTATTATCCTACTATCTAGCTTTGAACATTGTCTAATTTTGTTGATTAATATTTGGTACATATGGATATACATATACCGGTCCAACAAATGGATAAGACTGACATGTGATCTGTTTTCAGATCTAGCAGCCTGCCACAGAGCCATGCACTTGGCATACTGAGAAGCCGCACTCCATTGTTCCATCATATTAGCATAGGTTTTTAAAAAAACATGGACCTAATCCAAACAGAGACTAACTCTCCATAGAGAGCTGTGGCCCTGGAAAGCTCTTATCAGCTGTACCTAGCTGAAAAAAAAAGTAAGCTACCTCTATCTGTGCCATGGAAAAGCCTGAAACTTATGCTTTCCCACATGTGCAGGACTGTCCTTTACCAGGGCTAGAAATGAAGTATGCATGGGAAACACTGACAGAATGAGATGTCTCAGAAAATGCAATATCAGCCATCCCCTTCTTTTAAAACAGGCACAAAGAGAGAAAGAGCTCTCATCCTGTCTGTCAGGACCATTAATATTTCTAAGTTAATGTTAAGTAATCTTCACCTAAAATACAGAAACTACACTGAAGGTAGCAAGTCAGATTTTCTTAACCATTAGAATGAAGTTATGCTTGGCCTTAGACTCTTACTTATATTTTGCAATGCCACAACCCTAACAGAAGGAATGGAGAAAGCCCATCTTCTCCCTCCTTCACGTAGCCTTTAATCTGTTAAAGCACCCTGCTGGAAGGCAGTTCTTTTGGGTGAGAATCCCCACTAGCAGAGCTAGGGATTGACCCCGTATGTGTGCTCAAACTGTTATACCAAAGACAAGATGGTTAGGCTACCAGAACTGAAGCCTCATTTCAATGGAAAAATAAGCTGTGTTGAATTCCTGATGGAAAGGATGTTGATAACCTCCTTCAAGAAGTGCCAGGCTGTAGATGCAGAGTGAATGGAAACAGTTCCTTCAGCCTTGATTAATATGCAATAGGGAGGAGGTTTACAGATTTACCTACAGTCTTCAAATTTCTCAAAATTCCAGGCATTTAGAAAAACTTGCCAGTTATTTTGGAACCCAGCTCTTCCCTACTGCAGAGAGGGATTGGCATCTAGCACAGAGAGCCCAAGGAGCAGATGTCGAAAGACTGTGGCAATAATTAACTTTTAGACACCTAAGTCCACACTGGATCTGGCTTTATGCATCTGTGAACCATTTTGGATACCAAACCAATAGTGTAAATTCTTTAGGTCTTGCTGGGCAGAGCAGTGTCTGCATCCTTAAAAGAAAGTATACATCATTTAGCTTGCATTTACAAAGGTGTGTTGCTTTAGCTGCCCTTGTCTGCAATTTGAAGGTAGCCTGGGAGTCTAGTCTCCTTCCTTTGTCCACCCAAGGAACCTGGCATACCAACAGGCAGATATATAATTTTATTTTGTTTGAGTTTTTCCGTGCGAGGTCTGAAATTACACAGGTCTGTCATTTTTCTTTCAAGGTACAAACCAATGGTCATGTGTTTATATAAACCCTATTATTTGGTCCAAATATGAGCTAACAAAGCTTAGATGGTATACTGCAAGTTAGTATTCATCTTTTGATGCAAAGCTGTTATTGTTGTATGTTTTAAAATAATACCGTATGATGCAACCGTAGTTCTGCTTCGACCTTTTTCCTCAATAAAATATAAAATAGCCACCCACCTCTAAAACAGAAGAATAGCTGCATCTTGTAAAAAGCATCAGTACATAGTAAACAAGGAGATTAAGGTGTTTTCCTACATAACAGAGTGAGTCTTTGACTGGAAAAAACAAACTGAGAGAAGGCTGCTAGGCGTGCAAAAAATGTGTAAAACCAGACAGGATTTGTGATAGATGTACAAGACCGGTGTTTACTGGCTTTAGTGAGTGACGGAAGAAACAGTCAAGACCAATTTAGACAGTATCATGTAATATCTGTTTGTTACGTATAGTATGATTTTACAGCTAATTTGCGATCCAGCAAAGTTTATACAATTAATGCAGTGATACAGTTAATATAGTACAATAACAAAAAAGCAAAGCAAAACAAAACAATAATAAAATTCCCCCATGATTTTAAAGATGCAAGGATATGGGTTTCCCACAGAGTTGTGAAAAAGAGTCTGGGAATTGCATTACCCCCTACCCACCCCTTGCTGGTATTTGGCTGTTGAGATGAAACATTGACTAGTTTCTCCTATACCCATTCCAGCCCTGGATAGCTGAACTCGTGATAAAGTAACACTGACATGCTAGCCTCTAGGCTGCCACTGTTCAATGATGTTGCCAGAAACAATGACAAAAAGTGCCATACCACAGCTTAGAAAATAGCAAGAAGTAAATAAGGAGCATGCATATTGATACAGAGTACAATGATCAGATGAATGTTGTCTTTAGTCTGATAGCACATCTGCAAAAATGTCAGCAATTGATGAAGGATCGTGAAACCAAACAGAAGGAAGCTATAGGTCATTTTACTGGCATATAATGCTGCCTGTGCTCAATTAACTGTTTAGACCAGACACTAATAACTTCCAGTAGAAAAAGCTCAGCCTCATGAACTGAGGGTTTGTCTCTCTAAAGCTCTCATTCTTTGTTTCCTGTTTTAAACTGAATATATATACATGGTTGTAATAATCTAGTTGCTTTCTTTGTTTTGCTAAGTTTATAGTCTGAAACAGGCAACAATCAGTTCCTTAGATATCTTTACCATGTTAAGTCATATTTTTCTCTGTTTGCCATTGAGTGACCTTCAATTACACTGAGAGTAAGTAGAAGCATCCTATTTGTCTTCTCTGCATTGTTTGCTATTGCTTACAGCCTGTAAAAAGATGCACAATAAACAGTTCCTATGTTGTTATTTGCCTTGGCTGGATCTCCCATTTGACAGGTATTCTAACATTATTACCCATCTACACCCTGCTCTCTTGCTTTTCACATCCCACAGTTCAGATGTGATTGACATATGAGCTGCTTTGACTAGCTACAATTAAAAAAAAAAAAAAAAAAAAAAAAAAGCCACACCACTCTAACTGCCCATTGCTCTTTTAAAATAAAATGTGACCCACTTTCAAAAGCTATCCAAGACTGTGAGAACCTCACTGCCACTGATGTAACAGCACTGCTGCCAGAAAACTAACAAGAGCAAAATTAGCCAACTGAGAGTATTCATGAACTACAAGAGAGAGAATCAGAGACCTGTCTCTGAAGACAACAGCAGAAATAATACAATTCCATAGTATGGTTTTCATGTGATGAACTAGCTGTTCCAAAAGCTGGTATTCTTTCATAGGCTGCCAAAGCTGACTGAAGGAAACATCCAGTCAAAGCCTGTAACTTAGGACCAGTTTTCCAATTGCTTGGGCAGTTTCTGACTTGTACAGGTAGCAGTAAAGAGCAGTGGATTCATATTTCACAGAGCTCAGGTTAAATGCAAACATTGATGAGGGTCTCCTGAGAATTCTTTGTGGGGTTTGCATATACTTTTATTTCCTCTGACAATCCTGGCAATAACCTGCAAGGAGTTCTTTGTTTGCTCCCTGTGGAAATTTTTGACTGGTTTACGTTTACAGAAACAAAATCAGAATCAGTGAAGAGAGACAGGGAAAGCACAAAAACTGAGGTAGAGCAAAGAGCAAACAGGGAAGTACCAACCTTTGTTGATACCAACAAAACCTTACCCATTAGCCTTTTTTTACTCTCTCCACATCGTGTGTGCTCTGTCTTCTCCAGTTTTTACAATCTAACAGATGAGTTAACTGAGAGGATATGTCACTATAAAATAGGGAATCCATTTTAGCAGGTTGACTGAGTTAGTTGGCTGGTCCTCCCATTGGAGCAGTTTGCTAACAGCAGGAGTGTATCCAGCAAAATGTAGTTCTTCACACACAGACCTCCCAAGTTGTCCCATCTCCCCATCAGAGAAACTTCTGTGGGGCCTGGGGAAGGGAGAGTCCTTCTGTGAAAATAAAAATAAAAATGCCATGTCTAGGTGGAACCCTGGAAAAATTCCACAGAATAAAATCTCATTATGAAACCTTTCCCCACACAGCATATGCTAATCTGAAATATTAAATAATACATAATATTAGCAGGGAAGGAAGAGAGGGGAACTGGATTTTTTTTTTTTTTTTTTTTTTTTTCTCTTCTCTTTTTCAGGCCTTATACGGGCTCTTGGGGTAGATCTCCAGCTGCTGTGCCTCACTTTTTCCTTGGAAAATAAAAATTGATTAATGCTACCAAAGTCCCTCCCAGAGCCATCTGGAGAGATTATTTATTAGGGTTTATAAAAATCTCATAAGGAGGAGCAACGTAGTTTTTAAACAAATAAAGTAAGCGTGGCACATGTGTCAAATGGCTAGTGCAATGCACAGAACAAAGATTAAACTTCAAGCCTAACTTTAACAGATGTATTCTGCCTGATGTGCAGTGTCCCACTCTGAGACGCTGTCTTGCTGGCTGTATCTATTCTTTCACATAAATACACTATAAAATCTGTCTTAGCTCAGCTGACTGATCTATTCATTGGCAGGAACTGAATGTGTTTGGTTGGCCGTTGTTTTGAAGATTTCTAAACCTTGGTAGCTCCTACAGAGAATGGCACTCACTTTAGTCAATACTTAAAGCTAGAAAGAGGAGAATTACACAAAGGCATATTTGATGCTGGTAAAAGTTTTATATTGTGTTGTATATCTGACTTGGCTTTCAGGAAAACAAAATGGCTTATATGGATGGGAATGCAAGTCATGCACCTGGACTATTAAGCTGTTTGTGTTCCTTAATACCTGTTTTCTGTCTCCAAAAGGCACCAGGAGTATTTTTAGACTAAGGATATGTGGTAGTCTCTCATCAGTTATACAAGTGGGACTGAAATACACCAGGTTCTTACTAGTTCTTTGCTCTAATGCCTGTTTCAATAGAGATATGAGCTCTGGGAGCACTGATGACTTCATGCATTTTTTTTCCAGAAGTAATGATAAAGAAGTAACATGAAAGACCAGCCCAAACAAAATCTTTGAACTGGAAGATGAACCAGATAACAGATATATATTTTCCAATTCATTTCTATTTGTGCTTGCAAATTTTTGGCAGAGCAAGTGCTCCCTTGAGTTCCCAGATGCCCCATTCAACTGGAAATCTTAAAGGCGCAACCCAATGTATGGGCAATTTTTCAAGAAAAAAGGAAATGGGAAAACAGCAGCCTGTTTGACTCTGAAGCTGTAGAGCATCTATGGATCAACATTCCTGAGTGCAAGCAACTTTTAAATTAATTTTGGTCTATATTTAAGAGAAACATTTGCAATGCAAACTTGCCAGTATGTATGTTAGTCAAAATGTACTGTGCTCCCCTAGAAAGAACCAGGGAGGGAGAATATGAAGTGCAACATTCCCTGGGCTTCTGCAATACTGCATCTGATCTCAATTAAAGGGGTTTTTAGGGACTGTATCTATGGTATTTATCTTCCAAGCATTTTTTAATTATTTTGCAATGATTTAATGAGTTATAATTGCAGCTTAATAAAGGGGTGTTACAGTAGTGACCATACTGTCTGCATGTTTCTTCCATTGAGAATCTCACTACACCTATGTTACTGTCAGAGATTTAAGGTACAGCTATCTATAAAGTACCAGGAAATGAACAAGGCCTAAATAATTAAATCCACTACATCCATAGAAAGCACCCTCTATTGAGGGACAAGAGGATGTGCATGTGCTTTCAAAGGCCTGAAGAAAGATACCTGGCAAACCCCTGTCACTAGGATATGCAGAGTGGAAAACTGACACAGACTAGCCTTGTATTTAAAACCCTAAATAACTGATGGGGTTTTATCCTGATGCATATGTTTTTTCCATCCCCCTTCCTCTGAAGTCGAAGAGGGACTTCCATGCTACTTAATGACCAGCTCAAGCATTAACAGGCAAAGGCTAAAAAGGGACATTTTGTTTGTGCAGGATAATATCCACTAATCAATTCTAATTCAATCCCAAATAATCCTTAAAATTTGGTCTATTCATATTCGTCTATCTTCTATTTGTCACATGACATCACTGGTCAAGGCATATGGTGAGCTGTCAGAAGACCAGTGTTACAGCATCTCTGCTTTGAGCTTCTTCCCTGGCTCTGGATGACTTTTTAACATTTATCAGCTCTCTGTGAAAGGGATGCTCATAGCCATATTTTTTTCCCTATGCCCTTTGTCTCCACAGCATTGGCAAATTGCCACCCCTCCTGTCTGGATGTATGGTACAACCAGGTAGCTCTGTTAGCTGCTGAGTAAGGTGAAAATAAATATCTTATGCTTATGCTTATGATGTAGTGTAAAAAAGAGGCTCAATACCAAGACTAAGTATTAAGAATTCTGTTATCCACACACCATCAGTGCATGTTGCCAGGTATTATGCTCTCAGGTATTATCCTGCAGCACAAAGCATCCACAGAGTGGGTATCTACTGCCTATCTGGGCTATAACATGCTCAGCCCCATGCACAGAAACTATACTACATGAACAGCAACTAGACAGTAACAGTGCTTGCAGACTCAAGAGGACATGGGTACTTCTGCTGATGTGACCTTTTCAGGCAGACATGAAGGGTTACAATGAGCATGGTTGGTGAGTCTGAGTTTGACAGATTATCTGGTTCCTTGCACAGCACCACAGATGTGTCCCGAGAATCTAACTGGGCCAGGATTACAATGTTGGTTACAGAATATGTTTCATAAAAACAAATTTCGCAAGTCTTACTAGGTGTAATTGCACAGGAAAAAACATACTTTCCATTCTGCCCTGCTTTTAAGGAATAGCACTGCCAGCAAAACTGCAGAAATGTCAGCAAGCCCATCATTTGACCGATATGAACTTTGTAAAACTGCGCTAGTTTGGTTCACGGAGTTTTAAAGAAAAAGGTTAGTCCAGCAACGTTTCCCCAGTATAAATATAAAATATCCAGAATACTTGGTCAGAAGACAGTGTAGTATACATGCCCATATAATCAGGCATTCCCATTTTTCAATGGTTTAAAACAGTTGCTTTTCACATAGCACCCACTACAGAAAAAAAGGTAGTGATCACAGGTTACCATGGACATGAATGAGAGTACTCTTGCTAAACCTATCAGTCCAAGGTGACTATTGTTAGCCAGCTTAATACGAAAAAGATCACTTTTTAAACCTGCATGCTGCATTATTCTATATTAATATTGAAATAATAAATTCTAATTACAACACAGCATGTTACAGTTGCTCCTGTGGTGTAACTAAAATATTTGGAAGATGAAGTAGTTAAAATTTTCTATATGTAAGAGAAAAGGGCAAGCAGCAGAAACAGGGAAGGCAGCATTCTGTGGTTTCAGATGTCCCTGTCCATTTTTCTTCTATGTACCTGACACACTTGCAGCCAGCCCTTGTTAACATTAACACCAACCCTAGGAGTACAGTAGACTAGTAAATGGATGTTGCAGAAGAAAAGCATCAGAATATCTGAAGCAACTGAAGTAGTGAAAAACAGAATAAAAAAAGAGATAAATTTGTGCCAACAGATGTGTTTTACCACTAAAGAACGTGAAGCCATGATACAGTTTTAATTACCCAGACTTCCCCTTATTATAATGGCCCCATAAAATGCTGACTAAATAAAAAATAACATCAATATATATAAGATGGAAAGCAGATGGCTGAGATTTTTGAACTAGAAGCCATTGATGGAAAAGAGCAATTGCTTTTGAGACTCAGTTGCCTATTTGGCTAGATATGTTCTTTTAAAATGTTTTACTACATGATTAGAAGGTTTGAAAGAGTCAAATGCCTGGGGAGTGTGCTAACAGATACAAAAACATGAAAGAGTCACTTCCCTTTAAAAACACTGGTCCAGATGCTGTCCTCTACCAGAAGGCACAGAGGAGGGCAAAGCAAATTCAGACATGGTCTTGCATACTTTCTAGTACAACCGAACAAAATTTTGTACTAGGGAATCTTGACATCAGTACCCTTATGAACATAAACTTAATTGCTACCACAAATACAGGCTTTTTTATCATGTTTGTAATAGCTTTGTTCCTCAGCCCTCCATTTTGTACTGCTCTCCACACTCTCCAGCCTTACTTTCTGACTTCTGCAAGATAGCTCCATGATTCCCTTGTTCCAGTATGATGCTGTAAAATCAATTATCATTGTGAAAAAGTAAAAGGCTGGCAAGAAATTCCAGTATGGTAAAACTGGTTGTCTGGATGCAGCCAGGGATTCAATTCCATGTGATTTTGAGCAAATGACATGTTCTTCAGCTGCAAGACCGTATGCAGAACTCTTTGGAGAAGGTGAACAAGGCAGTTTAGTTCTTTGAGTGCTATTATTAGGGGCTACTTGCTGACTTAGGCAGGCACTACTGAATGCATGATACATGCAAACATTTTTTCTAGAAATACCAATGGTAAGCAAAAGAGAAAGATAAGGTAATGGAAATGAAAAAGATGAAGCCCAAATTCTTTGGCACTTCCTTTGAAAGTGAAGTTGGAATTCCATGGATACCAAACTCATAGAGATGTTTTAATAAGAGATCATCAGTTATCCAAGACAGGAGAAAATGAAGTATGGTAATTGTCAAGCACTTTCTGTGAAATCTCTCCATAAACTTACTATGGGTTTAGAGCTCTACTGGCTTTGAAGAAAAGGAAGAAGCCCAGCAGAAGAACAGTAGCCCATGGACTCCCCTGGGGATGCCACGGAGAGAAGTATTATTTCTACTTCATAATTGCATATGAGTTGAAGGAGAAATTCAAATAATTATACTTAAAATCCATGGTGTCCAATGGTGGCCAATGGGCTTTATCTGATGAAGGTTTGTCTTCTATAGATCTTGAGCTTTTATGTTTTCTACTTGTTCCTAGTGACAGCCCATTCCTCTATGAGCTGGACTTCTCAGGATTCTCTGCATGTTTCTCTAAAGACAGGTGAGTGTGGAACATGGTAACTAACAGTTTCCTCCTGATACTGTAAATTTCTACATCAACCACAACAATGAGTATCAAAGAATTCCTCCATAACATCACAGCTCACCTAAAACAACTGTAGATACCTACAATGTATGAGTTTAACTGATATAATTGTTGAGACTGCTTTATTAGTCAATGAAAGGAAGGTATAAATAATCTGGCTCTGAAGTAAGCAGGACAAACAATGTCAATGAATTGACAAATTGCACTCTCAAAGTATTTCTTTCTGTCCTAAAAGGAGCATGGGGTGACTCTCTCAGTTGTAGAGGGCTCCACTGCAGGCATACCAAAATAGGTGAGATGAATCCCAAATCTGTGTTTAATATAAGTGCCAACTGGTGACACAATAAACAGTGAGCAATGGAGAAGGCTCTGAACACTGATGATGAATCTTCCTGTCTCAACAGCACCCATGTAAGTACGCATTTTTTGATACAACTACTAAAGTTTAGTGAGGCTAGTGGCATTTTTCATTATGATATGGACATTTAAAGCACTGGCATCAAAACTAAACTTCAAAACTTTGATGGCAGGTTCTAAGCATGCTCCTGTGCAGATGAGAGACATGGAGGAACAAACCTATCTCAGCAAAGTTCAACAGTTTCCAGATCACTGCTTGCACCAGGATGAACAGAACAGAAAGAATAAACAGCATTGAAGTCTTGGAGGGAACACAACAACTTTCTGTCAACAGGAATCATTTCCTAGCACTCTCAGAATGGGGGCAAACTAAAAGCTTCCCTAAAGAAACCATGTTTTGGAAAACCCACCTCAAGAGAAAGAAATGAAGTCAGGGACATTGTTGATGGTAAAAGTTTATTAGACAAATTAATAGGGAAAGGAATCCAATGAGAACTTTTAAACACAAAGACACAATACTTGACATAGGATATTCACAAACTGCTATTTATTGGAGACCAGGAGACAGATCTTCCTCCTTACATCTCCTTCCCTGTGCATCTGCTTTGGCTGCTCTTGGGGGCAGGATGCCAAGTCAGACAGATCTTTGGTCTGAGCTGGAATGGCTACTCCTGTGGTTTATCAACATATTTTTATAGCAACCATGGCATTAGCGTAAGTCTGATTCAGGAGAATTTTTTTTTTTTTTAAGAAGAAACTGTATTTTGTTTTAGTTTTGGCAGCATATGTATGAAGATTGTAAAAAGCTTTAATTGTGGATGCACACTTTTTATTTGGTGCGTTAGAGGTACTGAAGTGCAAGATAATTCAAAGATCTAAATATCTGAATGACATTTAATCTCTTCTACATACTACTGCTACATATTGAAAAAAGATGGGTTTATATCTTATATTTAGATATGCTGTTTAAAAGCATAAGATAAATGGCTAATTTTCTATCTCATTCTGATGGATAAACTCACTTAGATTATCACTGGTGTCCCTGTAAGGAAGGCCAAAGATACAAGCACAGTGGAGAATGAACAGTCAGGTTCCCTGCAGAGCAAGGTGTGAAAATATTGGCAGCTTAGTGGTGAAATTATGCCCACAGCTGCTGCCTATCTTGTGTTATGTTCTATGGATAAATAAGTTAGATCAGTTTTGATTATTTGATTTTCAATCTTGTACCCTTTCTAGGTCTCTCTCTCACTGCACATTTTTTAAATATTTTTTTTTTTTCTTTTTGTTCAATCTCTAGAATGATATTTAACATAGTTCAACAACGCTGGACAGATGGTACTAACAATACAGAAAAGAACAAAACCAACCAATTCTCAAAGATTTCATTCATTTTTCACTTTCTCTGCAATAAGTTACCAAACTCATTTTTACATACACAGTAGAAAAAAATTTGTCTTCAAGTCCGCTTGGAATGGAAAGGAACTAAAGATAAAACCATGAACTAATATAAGAGATAGATACGGCTTGTGGCTTTCTAATGTTCCAAACTACCATGTATCAGCTATGCTGTGTATTTACTAAGCGAAGAACCCTGATCAGACAGCAAGTTTATAGGTGTAACCAGTATCATCACCATCAGTTCCCCAATTACCATCTCTCTCCTATAATCTGAGCAAAACAACATGACAAAATATCACTAACTCCTGCTTTCTTTTTACTTGCCAATAAAAAAAAAAAAAAACAGCAAAGCAAAAATCAAGCCAAAACAAAAACCCAAACCAGCAAAACCCAACAAAACAAACCAACCAAACAAACAAAATAAACAAAACCAAACCCAAGATGTAAATATAAAGTTCACAGCAACGAGACAATTGCTGGTAAGACTCTGAATGTGCTTCTACCAATCTGTAAAGAGTGGTCCTATACAGTAATTGGCCATCAATAGGAAGCAAAATGGGAAGCAATTCAGTAACTTTTACAGCACCAGTTTAACTAATGAAGAAATTTCTCTCATAGGGACCAGTCTTTCAAGAACCTAAGGATCATCAGTCCCTGATCTCAAGAGAATTTGAGGAGGATAAGCACCATGCAGGGCAGATCCTTAAGACAAATATGTCAGGAGCAGTTCCTAAAAAATCTTCACGAAGACTTACAAAGATCTTATAAATATTTACTGAAATGCAAAGATTTACAGGAGCATGTAAATGTTTCTTGTCACAGTGAAGTAGCCACCCATTCACAGTTAAAGTATTCACTAATTTTTCAGCTTCTTTGCTCCATTGAGGTTTTAGCTCTCAAGTGGGATGCCCCAACTTGCAAACTTCTAAAATGGGTGGATTTAATAAAATTACAGCTCTGTAATTTTTCCAGTTTCTACGTATTTTGCAAAATTACAGCAGCTAGAAAGTAACATATTTCTATGTGTTGTAGATTTATTGAATCTTAATCTATTTTTATATCCTTCTTCATACTCTATAGTAATTGACATAACTGGAATATATCCTGCTTTGCTACAGTGGCAAGAGACTGATGGAACCCACTGACCTTTTTAAAGGCATTAACCAGATAGTATTAATTTAAGAAGCTCTCTTCCACCTGAAAGCTTCATACAATTAAAGAAAAAAAAAAAAATCATGCCCCTGAAATCTATACACTTAATGTGTTCCACAAAAGCCACCAACAATAAACTTCTTTATAAACAATATAAATTAGTGGCTTCACTTTAACTAGTTAATATATTCTCGTGGTAGGGTAGAACCTCAAACAAGCACGTTTGCAAGATTTTTCTCATGGATTATACCAAAGTGTCTAAATATGTACAGATGTGGGGCACAGTAACAGCCTGCAGCTCACAGCCAAGAAAGAACAAAAATTACTTTGTCTAGTCTTTTCTTCTTAGAGAATGTATTATGTTAGACTTCTCTTTTAAAATTTCTTTATGTTTACTTTAAAATTGCTAAGCTATATTTACATGGATAGTGAGTTGTTATTATTATTACAAATGCACTTTATCATTAGGCTAGTAGCTGGGAACTACCATCTACATTTCTCTATGACTCTGCTTTCAAGGGGTGTTCTAATGGAGAGCTCCAACTACACTTTAAAACCCAGGAAAAAATGTGGGTTTTTTTGAATCAGTAAGGTCCGAGTTACTTAATTCAGGTGTCTATCTCACTTCTTGGATCTCTGAAGGAAAGGCAGTTCCACTAAGTGGAAAACAGGTTCCAAGAACCCAGGTTATTCATAGCTCTTAGTTGTTTACTATAGGAAAAACTGATATTGATCAGTTTATGAAATTTTTGGAGAATAACCACCATAGAGTATTGTCAGGAGTGACACCCTTTTCAGTGTCTACACAACTATTCAGGGAAAAGGCTACAACCAACAGCTTTTTCAAGTATCTTCCCTTCTTCACCCTTTATTTATCATCTGGCTTCCAACTCCGCCCTTTCAGTTTCTCATGGCCATTATCTCAAAGCAATCAGAGCAACTGGGAGCCACCCGAGTATGCTGAGTCTTATTTTCTGCTTATTTCTTGTGAAAGCATGCCCTCCATTTGTTTAGCAGTCAGCAAGAACAAGCAGATTTCTAGGACAGTTGCTGTAGTGAAAGAAAACCTCTGTGAGCATTCAGCTGCACACAGGCTGTGGAGCACTGTTAAGCCGCACCATTTGTGGATTCCACTTGAGTATAATTTCACAAGGGCCTGAGAAGGGGACTAGAATTACTAGTGAGAAGGCATAGCATAAAAAATGGGAATAACAGGCGCATGTTATAGTCGTATTACCCAGCAACACTTGTAATTGATAGACCAGAGTATGGACACTGCCCCTTTCTATGATTATATGATGGAAAATTTCTTTCTAAAATCTATTATAAATGGCTATACCATGGAAGGCATGTCAGCACCTTTCCAGTCGCAGAGTTCCTACCCTCATTTCAGACATAGCCCAAAGACCTACCTGCATTAGATAAGCAAAAGGTTAGCGTGGATGCATGTGGACAGAATCTGAATGGGGGTCAAAAAAAGAATGCTTGTGTCTCTGGAGCAACATCACTATGGGAGGAACTGTGTAGCAAAGAGTATCAAGGCTGAAAATGCATTGAGAAAATGGAGAACTGATTTTCTGAGGGAGGTGCAAGGGAGACAAAGTGAGCGTGGGATTAGAAAGATCAGTATAAAACAAGAAATAAGTGGGGAGAGATCATGAGGGTAATTTCACTTGAGACTAAGCAAGTGTGAGGGTGAACGTCTGGAAGCAGTCTCTGCACTAGTGTTCAGAAGAATGAGGAAGGAGGAAGCAATGCAAAGCTGTATTAAAACTGAACAGAGCAGTGCTATAGGATACTTCCAAGCAATTCCATTAAAACAGAGGATTTTCTCCCATCCCACAGAGGTTTAACTGCCTGTCACACTGCATATCATTCTACATCAGGCTTCCAAGTAAGTACAAATTAATCTCGGCACATTTTCAAGAACATTGGTTTGGCCATTTTAAAAGCCAGAAGTCAATAGTGGTGTGGGAAGCTGTTTTGTACATGAAAAATAGCTGGTTTACGGTTTATGAAACCAGTCCATAATGATGATTAGCCTCTTCTAAAACCATTTTTGTAATAAAAAATGGGAAGTTCAGTATTTGCAAATTGGCTACTAAACACATGTAACACTTTCATATCTAAATAATGTTGTGGGTGAAATTGGCATGTATAAAGGCAAAGGACAAACCGCGCTGGCCTGCGTCAAGAACTGCATGCAGATACTGTTCAACTTTTCACACAGAGCTACCAGTGTATCCAAGTTCTTATCTGCAACACTTCCATGTGAGGCTTGAGCAAAGTCCTTGCAAATGGTGACACCTCTGCATGGTTCTGATCCTGACACTCTTCTCCCATGAGTATTCCCACTGACATCAGTCAGTCCAGTCAGGCTGCCCAAAGTCAGAAGAGCCAAAAGAATGAATTTATTCCTTCCTCTAGAACACAATCAAAAAACCTCAGCTACTAAAGGTCTGAAAAGCATGGATACCTAGAACTAAGCAACATCAACTTCTTTAATTTTTATTATAATTCTAAAAGAATTTTGCCTACCATCAGCTCTTTCACCCTGTCAGTTGTGATAAACACCTACTCATCTGTCTGGGTGACTATGCCCATACCATAATGATGAAGCCACCAGCAGGAGAACAGTCATTGGGACTCAGAACAAATTTTAATGCAATTGAAACTGACATTTGAGAAGGCAAAATTAGCAATTGCCATTAACTCTTACCAGTGTGCCCTGTCCTGTCTAGTATTTTGCATTATTTTTTTCATATGCCACAATATGAACTCAGCTAGACCACATCAAATATTCCTCTGTGCTAGAATCATAGATTGTGTTACTCTACTGCAAAGATTTGAGTTTTAGAGGCCAGAAAGATTATTTGAACTCAGATCCTCCAGGGAATACATGTGGCTTGTAACATTCTGGCTCCTGGCACAAGCTGATGCAGTCACTGATGGCCACCTTGGCACTCATCTGGCATGAGAAGGTCCACTCGTGGCCAGCTTCAGAGCCTCTTTGGGGCTTCTCAGGCATCATTAAGAGATCCCAACTTATTAGTCTAATAGTCTAATTCACATACCTAACAGAAAAAATTACTCTCACATGTAAGTAAGTGGTTCTTAGATAAAAGAACTGCCCCCAGACTCAGGGTCTGCAGTTAATCAGAAGTGATGCAGGTATCAATGTTCTGAACTGATGTTGAAAAAAACCCCAACAAACAGCAACCTGCAATTGCTGGCACCTAGACTGACTGAAAATCTAGTTACGTCCCTCATTTTTGTTAATACTTGTGAAAATCATGTGATTGTGTCTGGAGCTGATTGGAAATGTCACAGTGAAGTATTCTGAACTGTGAATAACAGTTTTCAGATAAAATTCTGTTCAGTAAAGGTTTTAACACTCATCCCAGCTCTGGATGAAAAAACTCATCAAAATATTGGAGTTTCCTGCTGAATTTTTCCTTCTCCACTCTACATGACGCATTTCCATTTTAGACTGGAAAGCATTTTATTCCCTTTTGTGAATTTGAAGAGGTAAGTTAAAGACTATTCATTCAATACTATTCCAGATCCCTCTGAGACATGCAACAAACCTTGGTGATGTACTGGTTGTAGGTTCTGCTCTTACTTATAGTCCTTGTTGTCTCTATATCCACAGCTGAACTAGACATCCAAAGAGGATGGACAGACAGAGATACTATCAGACTGACTTCACTGAACTTTAGTTCAGATTCCTTGATATGTTTCCATCTAAATCACTCTTTCTCAAGAAAGTTATACCTTATCTTACATCAGTTTTCTGAACCTGTAGTTAAAAATATATCTGGGTTCTTTCTGGGTCCTGCTGCAGACAGCCCATGAGACTCAGATTGTACAAACTCAGTTTCTGCCCCTACAAAACTAGAATCATATTTAAATAAACTGACAAATGTCAGTTATATTGTAAGACTAAATTGTCTGTAGGGGGCTGAGATTTCAAGTAAGACAAAGTCTTACTGCAGATTTGATATCCTGCACCCTGATAGCTCAGCATAGATGTCATAAAACATTAGGAACTTTCTTAATATTTCCCCAAAGCATAACAGAATGTCTTCAGTACTTGGAAGTGCCATCACATTTAAGCTATCTGTGAAAAATATAACTTAGTCAAGTATTTCTTAGTGCTTTTATTGGTCAGTGGCAGCAATAAGTTCAGAAAGCCTCTGTTGACACTGTAACATGCCACCTGAGTGCTTCCAGTGCTTCACAAATTGCCCTATAAAAGAGGACAATTTTAGTAGGTGTGATTTTGCTAAACTTTCAGCATGTGCATGTGCTAGGGTAGCTTGTCAGGCCAATAAAACCTCACTGAATTGAATTAAAACTGAACACCGACTGACCTCCAAGAAGTCTGCACACTAGCTATCCAGTGCTGCCTGTAGCTTAATAGCTAGACAAACAATCCACCACACAAGAAGGTATTTTTCCAGTTTCTCAAAGCTGACAATGTGAAGCAAAATGCAGTGCAACATAGCCTCAGGTCACAAGACCACTCCTGGAGATTGAAACCAAGTTAAAAATTGTCCTCCAGATGTGATCTGCCTCTCGCTTCTTGAAAAGACATCTTATGTCTGGTGACAGTAACACCCCTTTAAGGGTCTGATCATACAGTTGCCATTCCACACTTGCAACACACAGCAGTTCTAGGAGCTCAAGGAACAAGATCTTTTACATTTTTCAGGGGGGAAAAAAAAAAAAATCTTTTGTTTCTCAGTTGATTTGAGTAATTGGTTCTGAGCAAAGTATAGGAGACGGTCTTTTCAGCAGACAAGTCTTCTTCTCCATGCTCAAAAGGAGATGTCTGCTGTGGTAGTTTAACTGCATAGATGTTCCTTCACATATACTCTTACCCTGTCTGTACCTAGGACATCATCTCTTTCAGTGAGCTTCCCACATGAGGAGGCTGTATGACTTCCCAATACACCAGGGAGTGAAACATTCACAGGTTACATACCAGAGCCCTAGCTTTGATATCTAGTGCTCAAAATATGTGTGGAAGATATAGGTAACAACACACAAGCAGCAAGATAGGGATCTACCGGCTACTGTTGAGGCAGCTCAGGAATACAGGTGTATTTCCAAAGCCAGTTGAATCTTGGGTTTGTTAATTTAGCTGAAATTCTAGTTGCTCTGAACAATATCACATAACAAAGCTTTCTGCTAAAATTAACAAACTTAGACCAAACCACAAGCCTTTTGGAAACTTATCATCATGAAAGTGGAAGATACAGGTACGAAGAACAATGATTTCAAGAGGAGGGTAAGATATTGTGGATGGTAATTAAAATTCAGAGGTTACTTCAGGCCTTCAGCCACTTCAGAAACTGAACTCTTCCACACATCTTGAAGGCAACAGCTCTAAGACTGTCTTCTTGACTGGCATTCCACCATGTCCCCGTGTTGACTTCTGACTGTATTTGTTGTGATCAAAATTATAGTTGTTTACAATTCAAGAGCACCTAGTGGTCTCAAAGAATTTAGACCTCCCCAAATAGAAAGCCAAGTCTCCATCTCCCTCTCTCTGCAAATACACAGCAATACATAATCATATCTGAGACCTGCTTAGTGCAGGAAGTTGTGTCAACTGGTGGAACCAGATAGCTCAAACATAGTTACTATAAATCCTTTCTAGGTAGGTGGGATAGTCTGCCCTCACAAAATTGCATTCTAAGCTCTTAAAGGTTGTCTTAAACTATGAGCCATAACAAACTCCGAAGCATGAGGTCTTATTCCCTACACAAATCATTTATTTTAAAACATTAACAGGGGATATTCTTGTTATTGTGTTTACCTTACTTGGAATATTTCCTTATATTCTTCACTACAAGATTTTGGTGAGGTCTCAAGTGACACCGTCAATACCTCCTTGTATAAGAAAATATTTTCTTGGGCTAGTTTTCAGTTTGACATCTTTCACTAGAAGTGCCACTTAAAAAAAGAGGGCTCCCAATAAAATCTAAGACTATATTTAGTTATTTTTTTGTTATAACTCTCTTACTTGTCTTCTGAGTGGATCATTTCCAATCTTTTCAGTCTTACTTCAGCCTTCCTATGCTCCAGCGTTTCTGTTACATCTCCATAATGGCCATCTCCTTGTGGAAATGACAGGAGTAGAACCACATACAAAATTCTTATTAAAGAAAAAAAGTTGACGATTTTTCTAATGGTATAAAACATTTTCTGTATTGTTCTCCAGACCATTCTTCACTCAATCTACACAGTCCCTGCCTTGGGGGGTGACACAGCCTAATTAAAAACAAGCCCTTTCCCTGTCAAGCACACATGGAAAGTAGGAACGAAAAATGTGATGTTCAAGCAAAGTCATTAAGATGACAAATTCCAACTTTCTGCTAGTTCTGTAATTTTTATTTAAACAAATTGTTTTATTTATACTGGAAATGCTTAGGGAATGATTCTCCATCACCTTTGTACCATAATAGGGCAGCTGGGTGTTCACTGATGTAGGAAATCCCTGCACAAAATAAGGCAGTGTAGGAGGCCTTCTTAGGTGGCCAAAGCAGAAAGGAGCAAGTGGCATAGGATAGGCCCTTGGGAACTGTTCTAACTAGTGTAATTTAGAGCATTCCTGCTCTCAGTTATGCCAGGGGCCACTTTGGCATCAAGTCAACCTAGAATCCAGGGAGATGAAAAATGGCTTAGAGCCACCTTCCCCCTCCCTATACCCTGGGCCTGCACCATGTGTGGTTTGGCTGGCTCCGAGGATCTGGCCCCTTCATTTTTAAATACAGCATTTTAAGTTGCAGTTGAAAAGTGGGAAAAAAAAAAAAAAAAACCAAACCAAAAACCAAACCAGAAACCCCACAACAGAATATGAAGAATAAAAGGAGTAGAAAAGTGCCAAAGGGAGATATTAAAAAAAAAGGGAAACAAAATGGGTGGTATTGGGAAGAGTGAAGCAGAGCAGAGTTTAGCAAACTGAATGAGCACTGGATGGGTCTGGGTTCACTTCCCAGCTATGCCAGACGTTGTTGATTGCTAAGACTATTCTATTAGGGTCACTTTCAAGGTGATCATTGAGCTTCTTTGACTATCTATGCTAAATATGTTTAGTTTATTCCCTGAGAAATAACCAGCTTTGCCCGTAAGCATCACCACAGAGTCTGAGGTCAGAAGTGACTTGTAGCCCTAATTATCTCTAACAGGGACATGTCTATAAAGACAGACACTACTATCTTAAGAAGATCCACAAGACACATGCATCAGATAGCTTTGGTGCAAAGGTCCATGCATGGTATTCAAGAAAAGGAGGTCTGCACTGTAGCTTCTCTATCATGTGACATAAGAGAACAGTCTTATCACACCATGGTAATGGAGAACTCCGTAAGTCTGCATTCAGTGTAGACAGGAGGAGTAGGAAGTGCTTTTACAGCTGGAGGACTCCGAGGTTTCACCTCAAAGTGTGCACATTCATCAAGTTTTACATAAAGTCGCTCTTTGCCTTGGTCTCTCATCTGGGAAAACTTCCTCTCCAACAGTAGTGGGGTAAGGATGCCTTGTGACAGAAAATGAGGCATGTCCAAACTCAACAGCAACATGAAAAAGGGTGGAAAACACCCCTAAACTGATGGGACTTCAGCCCCAGATTTAAATGTATATTGAAAAATAGACAAAGGGCAAGTGTCCCTAGCATTATAATTGAGAATGTATCCAAATATTGAAAAGTTGGTAAAACTTTAAAATGTTTAGCTTAAAAAGGTGGATGATCTTACTGGAATCTTAAAATAGACATGATACTCAACTTGTGCCACACTATGCACCACCCTGTGCCAACCAGCCCTATTGTGCCCCTTCCTCTCCTTTCTTTTACACCTTCTTGATATCACACGTGAACCTTTTCCACCTTAATGATGAGGCTGAGGAGATGTCCTTTCTCTTCCCTATTTGAATCACAGAATGGTAGGGGTTGGAAGTGACCTCTAAAGATCATCTAGTCCAAACCCCCTGCCAGAGCCAGGAGGTTTCTTCTTACCCCTTGCAAAGTGCTAGAGCAGGAATGATGGGTATATGGATGGAGATAGGAGGGTTGTAAGGATCAGTTCCCAGCATCTTCAACATTCCTTGTCCTGCAGCCTTTACCACAGGATGAAGCCTCTCAGGGATAAATACTCCTGCTCCACCAAGATTAACCAGAAAGCGAGAGTCTAACAAAGGAAGAATGGAAGGAGGCAAAAAGAGAGATAGAGAGGGAGTTTATTTCCCACTTACAGCCTTTGATGACCAAGTCTAAAAGGCAGACTCAACCTAGGGCCTAAGTATGATCCTTCAAACTGCCTTCTGTGCTTTAGAACTGCACTAAAGTGTTCCACTTAGTGCCTCC
Organism: Ceryle rudis; assembly: GCA_033439905.1. Taxonomy (NCBI): domain Eukaryota; kingdom Metazoa; phylum Chordata; class Aves; order Coraciiformes; family Cerylidae; genus Ceryle; species Ceryle rudis. The sequence continues at coordinate 35,199 of JAAGNO010000088.1, forward strand.
ATGTTGCTGCCATTGAATCGCTTGTCTCTGCCCCTGTGCTCCATTGCCACTCTCTCATTCGATACCCCACGGGACCAAGCCCACCCCGTTGTCTAGTTGTCCCTGTAGCAAAACAAAGCAGAAAGAAGAGGAAGAAGAAGGAGGAGAAAACAAAACAGAAAGCCCCAGTTCCCACTCTGGCAGAGATTTTAAAATACAGAGTGCAATTATGAAAAGGTTACCCAGATGGGACCCAGAGGGCGAGTGGGGGGAAGCAGAGCTGTCATCTAAGGGGAAAAAAAATCAGATGTATGGTAGTCCTATGCTTATAATACAATTCCTATTCCATCTGCAAATGTACAATGCAATGATAGTTCTCTTAGCCAGCATGGGCTGGGTTAATTGGATGTAAGGAATTTCTTCTTTTTTTAATAACCCATTCATTTGATAAAAATCCAGCCCCAGCAATCACAGCAAGTTCAAGTATTTGACTAGAAGACTTGTTCCTAATTGACTGAGCTTTCTGCCTACTTTTAACTCTCTACCCTGCAACACTGAAAAAAACAACCCTGTTGAGAACATGGTTACAATGTAAAACAATAGGCAAGGGCTTTCAGCATTTTCCATTTTTCTTTGTTTTTAAACAGAGATTAGTATTTTTTTTTTCTGAAATAGCTCCTGAAAAATTCACTCTAGGAAAGAAGACAGACAGAAAATTATGATGTAAAGGGTGAATAACTGGAAGGCTGCAATCAACTGAATGGAAATGGGCTTTTTAGTGTCCCAACATAGCAGAGGGCGTTGTCATACGCTCCACCTGTACTATGTGACTACACATAGTAAGTAACCATTTTACTATTGCAACACTTGAAGCTGACTACTGCTGACTGTACAAGTGGAAAGATATTTGAAGGGTTATTATGTATGTGGAGCATGATAGAATATTATTATGATTAAAAATAATACTATTACTTTTCTCAAAAACTGTGAGAAAGGCTAAAGCCCTCTCTTTAGCATAATACAGCTGACACCTAAAGTACTAAAGACACCAACATGACTTGCAGTTATCTTTTCACCTCTCCTCTGCCTGAGGGTAGTCAAGTTCCTGTCACAAGTTACAGCAGACACAGGACTACCCTAAATTATAGTTGCTGGAACAATCCAGCATTCAAAATAGCTTGCTTCAGCTGCATGCTTGCTATGTGCTACCAGGGGTATTTAATGGCAAGGGAATTCTGAAATAGGTTTAGAGGTAGGCCTGCGTAGCAGTTTCTTTTTTGGTTTTCTACTGCTAGATGGGCACAAACTGGGCAGGGGAAGGAACCTAACTCTACTAAACAGTTATCAAATTCAGTAATAAAAAATAATTAAAAAAAAGTATTATACAATCAAAGCATATTTAAATGTTTAATCAAGGCACACCAGTGAGGAGTGTAAAGAACTTAACTGACCACGTAAGGTTAAATTCAACTTAGTACTAAAAGTTCAAGGTTTCACAATAGGCAGGTTGGGGGCTGGATCAGAAGCTGATTGTGTGTAGTTTTCTGACATCCCAAATACTTTATTTAGAAAATGTCATGAACCACCATCAACAAAAATAGTTATATGCTTTTTCTACTCAACTCTATCAAAATGGTCTTCTAATGCAACATACTGCAGTGCAAGAACACACTTCCATGACTTTGGATACGTCCCTTCCTAGATGTAGCTTTCACATGTTGGCAGATATGAGAGAAGTGCCAACCGCAGCTGGCTCCGAATAGCAGATGTCCACAGCCTGGTTATGTATTGTCTTAGCATCCTCCGTGCTCCCCGCTCCCTCCCTCCGCTGCTAGAACTGCATGCCATAGTCGATTGCTTTGTACTACCCTCTACGAAGGACAACCCCCCAGCTGGTGCCAAGCAGCTATTTTTTTCTCCTATACTTATACTGTAAGCTGTACAGTCCTAAAATTGACCTAGAGAGGGAGGGGAAAAAAAAAAAAAGCGCGACGAGCGAACTACTACTTCATATATAATGAAACTATTTAGACAAGAGGAGAGAGAGAAAAAGTGCAGTCACGAGCCTGTGTGTTTGACTTGGGTGCATTAACGCCCTCAACTCTTTTCCCTCCCTCTCACTCTTTCCATAAAGTCTGCATTTTATTTATTGATTGGATGTACTTTAGAAATCGGAGGACTCTTCCCCTCACCCCTACCCCATCCAAGCCCCCGCTCCTGAAGGAGGAGGAGTAAGAGGGGGAGGAGGCAAAGTGGGTGCATTACGAGCTGATTGTGCTCTTGCCCCGACCTCCAACAGCCTGATCTGCCTTTGAAGTTTTCCACCCCTCGACTTGAAGTGAGATCGATTACAGAAGAACAACAGGGACAAAGAATCTGCTGCTTTACGTGCAGCCACTTTCCCACGATCGGGGCAGCCAGCCCGACAGCAGCGAGAGATCACCACTTCCCCTACGCTCCTCCTTGCCACCATTCAGAAAACACGCAGCCCCCGCCCCAAGCTCTCCGCTTCGCCTAGGAAAGCCGGTGGGGGAGTGGTGGTGGGGGTGGTAAGTTATAAGAAATGAATCATGTTGTTTAAGAAGGAAGGGACTAAGGGGCGACTAGTCACCGTCTCGATCATAAAAGAAGGGAAAAAAAAGAAAAAAATCGGTGCAGAGTATTTGGAGTGGGGTGGGGTGATGCGCATTTAAAGCGCAGTTAATTAAAAAACTCGGGTAAGTGGCAAAGTTTAGTGCCGATGCAAAGCAAGCGACTCCTTCCCGGGCTGCTCCTCCGTCGGGGGCTCCGCACAGGCCAGGCGGTGTCACGCAGCCCGGTAGCCCACCCAGCTGGGCACGGGGCAGCGGCCAGAGCTGCCCTCGGGAGCGGGACAAACCCTTTACCTCTGTATCTGGTAAACATCTTTCTGTTTGTGTGTCACTACCGCCGGGACATTCTATAAACCGGGAGGGGAAGGAGGGTGACAGCGCTGGTGGAGTTAAAAAGGGCAAAACAGAGATCGTAAATGCCTTACCGAGGCGAGCGGAGCCGGCTCCTTCCAGCCCAGGGCCAGAGGTCCTAGACCTTGCCTCAGCCCGCGGGGATGCCCCTCCTCGGGCGCCGTGAGGGAGCCCGTCTCCGGTGCTCCTCCAGCTGGCCTCCCGGTCCCCGGCCCTTTTGTCTGATCCCCCTCTGCCCGCCACCCGCCGGGGCAGCAGCCTCCCGGCTACCGAGCCCCGAGCCCCAACCGCCAGCCTCAGAGGAGGGCTCCCCGTACGCCCCCCTCCCCCCCCCCCCAAATTCGGGACCTCCCAGCCCGGGCTGGCCCCCGGGGGGG
>JAAGNO010000089.1:6450-20025 GCA_033439905.1 Ceryle rudis
ATGTCAGGAAGAGAAGAGCAGCTAGAGGTGAAGTTGTTTGTCTGAATTCCTGGGGCAGGACACTGACTGACCTAACTGTTTGACTCACAGTCTGTTGCCCTGATCACATCCAGGCACACTGTTGATAAAATCCCTGCTGATTAAGCAACATATATAACAAATAATTCATTAAAATTACTTCATTCAATCTCTCTTTTTCTTTTTCCTTTTTTTTTTTTTTCTCCTTGACCCAGCTTTTAAAATGAGATACATGGTATAAAAAGAGAGATTTAATATAGGCAATAGGTCTTGAAAGACAAAAGAAACCTTTTCATGAACAGAACTAGGAAAGGGATAAAACAATAGCAATACAATGAGTAGCTTGCAAGGATGCAAATAAAGCACTCAATAGCAGCATAGCAGAGCTTCTGCTGAAAGCACAGACTGGAATGCCTCCTGTTTTGCATCATTACAGTGCAGCAGTATGTACTTATATATGCCATTAATTTATACAAGCTTTTTGGCCCCCCCAAAAGCCAAATGTTAGAATAAGCCCTCTATTCACCCTGTCCATAAATTGAAAAGTGGTTGAAATGATTATGCTTGATCTGCAGCCATATTCCACTGGAAGGTCTATTGGCTTGCAGAGGCTCTCAGAGCACATTAACCACAGAAATCTCTCCCAAGCTGGATATCCTTAGCTGCCATTTCTGTGCCTCATATTTTTACCAGTTTGGTGTTAAAATAAGGTGTCATTAGACAGAGACTTATGTAGCTGTTTATTTTAATGCTGATACACAGAAAAAGAAAATAATCAACTGCAAACTCATTTCCCTCTATATTGGGAACAGTACATGGGGGTGGGGGAGTAGCACAACATTTGCACTTTTATTTGAAGCATTAATAACTAAAAACCATAAAGACCATTATTGTGTTTTCTATTCTGAAAATATTGATATCTAATGATTTTATCAATTTTTTCTCAACCAGAATATAAACTGGGCAATATTTTTCTGTACTTGGTTAAAATGCAGGGTTTGCAGTGTCCAGTGGAAAGAAAACCAAAAGTCACTGTTTGAAGGAAGCTTGTCACTTCAGGGATTCAGTAACAAAGAAATTGTCCAAATAAAATATGGCATATGCCATTAAGATTTGGTTTTGAAAACTGTTTGTCTGTTGATAGCTTTTCATCCACATCTGACTTGATCTTTTCTTTCACTAGTAAAACTAACATGATGTTTATAGTCATATATTGACTGCTCTCCTCTACACATTGCGGTACATAAAAACTTACTTGTGTATACCAAATTCCATAGATAGCCTATGAGATCAGAGCTAAAGACTGAGACATCTGACATGGGCATATAATCAGATATTGTCATTTGGTTAAATGCTGATGAATTCCAACAACTTGACACTACTTGTTTTCAATGCAATAGACTGTATTCCCCAAACTGAATTCAAATCTGTTTGTAGATGTTTTGACATCAGAAGACAATTCAAAAATTACCAAACTTTAATTTTAAGCCTTTTCTTAATTTAAGGTACTACAAAAAAAGTTTTCACTGAGGTCTAGAAATCTCTACCTCTAGCCTGTGGCTCACAAAAGTAGGACTACTGACTGAATTGTTATAGCCAAGTCTTCATTAGTAATTTGCAAATTATGTGCACATGTATATTTTCTAGACAAAAAGCTGTCATTAACATGTGGATGACTATTCAACTTTAGTTTAGTAGTGCTTTTGATACCTATATTTCTGCCTGTAAAATTGATATCTAATTTTGGATGCTTGTTTAAAAATGGCTGAAAATGTGACCCTAAGCTGTCTGTATTACTCTGTACATGAGGCTGACTCCTTTTGTGGAAACATCCCCAGTATAGGAGAATCCATCTCTGGGGAATATCTCCGTTGCAGTTCAGAACACTCTTTTACAATATACATAATGTATAGAGAAAATAATGATTCAGTCAATTGTTGGGAAGACGCAGATATACTATTTCCTAAATTGTAGGTCAGGATTGTACAACATTGGCTTGATAAAGGACAACAGGAAGGTTGGGACCTTGGTTGGTGGTTAAACTTTGTTACTGCTAGTGGGGCTATGTTTGTTTTGAAAAGCAAGAAGAATTTGGTAGTCCTGTTAAGTCTTGAGATATTTGTTTAAAAGTTTATTTTATCAATATTTTATTAAGAAATTTGTAATTTGGAGCCCAGATGTCTTTATTTTGGAATTATGAAACTGTACAGATTTTATGAAGAAAGGGCAGTGTGTAGATCCCCTATAATAGCTTATGTTAACCATATGCATGAATTTGTGTCCACAGTAATAATTTTAGCTAAAGGAGCTGTGTAGTCATTGAGCAGGTTTTGCATATAAATTCTCATGTGTGCCCATTGCCATAATAAAATCTTTAACATCCTTTGAAATAGGATGAAAACTCTGGAGAAAGCTTTTTATACAATTCCTAAAGAAGGGATTGACAAAATAGCTTGTAACTGGCATCAGTATTTAACAAAGCTGCACATAAAGTCCTTAAGCAGCACATATCCTATATATCCCATGTATATAAGAAAATCTTTGAGGCTGGTCATGGAAAAATTGCTACGCTCTTCATGCAGACACCAGCGTAGTTAGGAAAGCAGAACAGGACATTAGAATGGACCTGACATACATTTCTACAGAGAGAAGCAAACAACTTTCCCTTTTCCATACCTCCGTTGGATCTCAGGGAGACCCTGTCCCCACATACTCCCCAGTACTTCTGGTAGAGGGTGTGGAGCCAGCTTGGGCGTCTCAGTACTCAGGCAATAGGCACCCTAAATATAAGATGAGAAACAACAGATGGCTACAAACAGATGGGGGAACCTAAGTAACAATTAGATGCTATTGATCAGTATGACATCAGTTCTCACAACACAGTGATATTGTCTAGGATTTTGTCTGATCTGCTTTACATGTGGTTCCAACTTTCACTGCTTCTTTTAGACTGCAATTCCAGGGATGAATTTGTCAGGGTGAAGATGGAAGGAGGAGTTATATATACATATATATATATATATTTGCCTTATCCTGAGCAATGGAAGGAGTGCAGTGCATGTTTTTACATTGTGAGATGGAACCACCCAGGGTATACAGCCCCATTCATGGCTCCTATGAAAATGAGTGTATACAAGGCTGGCAAAAAACAGGAGCAAAATAGGCTGCTGCTGAAGGGTGAATCAGATGTAACTGTCCACAAAATAATTATCTTCAACTCTCTCCACCTTCCAAAAAGCAGGATGAAAACCATGCCCAATTCCTGTTTTTCTGGTGACAAGTCTGAATTAGACCCAGGCTACTTACAAGACTGGGAGGAACTCTGAGATGGAACAACAGATGTAAACACATCAGCATTCTCACTATTCAGTAATGATTTTCTTTGCTCTATTTCATTCATTATAGCTGCATTTTTAATAGTACACAGTTTATTCTTCTGTCTTTGGTGTTCATAATCAGATATTTGTAGACTATCTTGTTGGTACCTTATCTCTTGGAAATGTACATACATATGCTTTTTCCTTGAAAACCAGTCTTCTCAGTGTTCAGATAATTTTGCTGCTCATCCTTAATTCAGATCTCTTAATTTCATGAATATTTTTTCTGCTAACATAGTACCCATAACAGTACAAGACCGTGGCTGATTATCAATCTTAAACTTGAAGTTCTTGGGTTTTTTTCTTTCGTGGGGTTTTTTTGTTTGTTTTGTTTTGTTTTTTAAAAAAACCCACTCAAATGTTCTAATGTATAAAGGGAAGAATAGGACCCCCCTCCCCCAACTGCCTGCAGTTAGAAAAGAGAATCCATTATGTTCATATCATTGTTGTGAAAAAGGCTAAGCATTTCTTGAAACGGATGTTACTGTTCACAGTCAGGTGTAGGATGCTGCAATAGATGGCTGGCAGGCCTGGGCCAGCATGGTAATTCCTCTCTTTCAGCGATGTAGAAAAGGCTGACTCCCTGTTCTCTGAAGCTGATACATGGGCAGCACAAAATAGGCTTGTTTTTTGTTTTGTTTTCATTTTTTTTTTTCTTCTGCCATTTTGCATTGCCAATTAATGTCTGACTCTGTCATTGAATATTCATGCTTTGGATTGTTTTTCAACAAATGTGTTGGGAATTGTGTCTCTCCAGTCCAAACCTCATTTTGTTACAGTATTTTCGCCTATGCTTTTAATCTCTCAGGGTGCCTTTGTATTATTTGTCTTTGTTCTTACTGGTACTTTCAGCTCCTCCTAAATTACTATTGTTAGCTCATTATGATAGTGAATTCATTAAGATCATTACTTCTTTCAGATTATTACTGAAGATGTTAAGCAAGACAAAACTATTCTCTCTCCGTGGGTAAACTTCCTGGAACACCTCTCATCAATGCAACACACTGCCTATTCCTTGTAGCCACATTCCAACCCACCAAATCCTCTTTTTCTTCAGGATTATGTGAATCGATTTTTATACTCAAATGTCATGAGATGTAGCTTCAAGGCTATAATGAAATCCACATAGGTTGTCTGCAGTCTTTGTGTCCCGCTGCCAACATCTCCATCCAATAAACATGTACGTGTTAGCTTGAAGTTGAAGAGATTCCTCAAGTGAATAAAGTTAAACATGAACTTGCAGAATTAAAACCGTAATAGTTTGTTTGTTTGTTTTTTAAAGACTGAAAAAGTACTCTCGACAAACCTTCAGATAAGATTTCACAACGTTTAGATAGATAGTGATTCCATTAACATTTCTCACTGTTGGTCATTATTTTATTTAGGTTAGGTTTTTATTATTCCGATCATTCTTCCTCTCTGTACCATTTCTGTAATTTTGTTTCCTTACTATTTAGATATGATTAAAAACTAAGATCATCAGGTCTGTATTGAGTGGCAAATTCTCATAATAAACATAGATATGTAGATTCTCTGAGCTTTTCTAAAAATTTCAGAATTTCACAAATAGTTTCTTTCACAGTCTTTATTATTAATTATTATTATTATTAATATTGATAAGGATTTCCCTTATTCTAAAATATTAACTTTCCTTTCTAAAAACTTTCTTAGCTTAAAAAACTTACTCACTGAATCATCATTAATTTGGAATCATTAATTTTGTATCCTTCCTACTTTCTGTTTCCATTGTATATTTGCAAAATTATGGCTTGACTCTTTGTCCATTACCTTTTCACTGAAGGTCCTCATCAATCCCAGTATTATGGCACAGTTGCTACCTGCTCTTTTATTTAAGGATGTTTTGTCTTGGATTCTCAGGTTTTTTAGCAAATTTCCTCATAAAATTCACCCTAGCTAATTATTTTTTGTTTGGTTTTGTTTTGTTTGTTTGGTTTTGTTCTGTTTTGTTTTTAACAGAGAACTTAATATTTGTTTGACCAAATTCTTTAACCCAATTTCTGATTCATCAAAATACTGCTGACTTTCCCAGAGTAATGATGACAACAGTGGCATCACTCTGAGTACTGGAGGATCCAGGAAAGGATGGTCCTCTGCCTGAGCCTTCACTGAAAAGAAGCAGACTCAGACCCTCCCTGCTGCTGTTTGCTTTTACTCTGTCTCTCTCTATTTTGCATTACTTATAAAAGGTTAGAATTCAAACACAGAACGGGGATCAGACTTTGTCCCTTCCTAGATGCTAGATGACAACAGTACTGGATTTTACAGATATATGTCCACAGGCATCTTTTCTGGGCTTGAGAGCTGTAATACCTTGTGACCTTCAAAACCAAATGATCTCACTGGGTACTGTGTTACTGCAATGTTTAGATGTTGTTATCACAAGGATAGCATATTCTTTCCAGTTCTATACTCTGTCTCATACTGCTACCATTTACAGGTTATGCAACCTTTGCCCAGGATTTTCTAGCAGTCTATAAAATGTTAGGTCACTTGTTTTTTTCTCATGGTAAAAAAATTAACAAAAAACCTGCAAAGACCAGAGCATTATAAAGAAAGTGTGTTAGGTAGATGATGATATATCTTAATTCCAGATGCGAAATACAAGACCCTTAGTCTTCTGTAAATTCACCTAGATCCACCCATTTACTCTAGACCTAGTCTATGAAATTCACATGCAAGAATAAAAATCTCACACACTCTATCCTTGGTTTTCTCAGTAATGGTTTGTATGACTCTGTATAACCTGTGGATACATTTAATCTGAATTTTCTATTAAGTGACCTATTTTTTATGAAGAGAAGGGAGACCATTCACATCATTTTAGAACAGTATGGTTTTGCTTTTCTTGCAAATAAAATAGTTTTCCACTATAGCTTAAAGATAACATATTTCAGCTATACTCCATAGTCAGAAGGTATATCTTTGTATTTTATTATTGATGTAACTTCAGAGATACATGTTAAGCATTTTGTTTAAAGTACATTTCGAATTAAACAGGGCACATTCAAAGTAAATTATCTAAATAGATTTTGGAAAGAGAAAGCAGTCTGTTCATTTCAGTACACCTTCAGAAATATTTTACTTCTTGATGATGACAGCAGCTCTTACTGACAACTATTAATACATTATAAACACCCCATCAGAGTTATATAAAAACATGTCAGTTTTAAAGAGAACATCTTTGACAGCAAATTTTCTGATTGTGAAACAGCTGTGCCTCCAGTACAATGCATTAAGTAGTTTATTCCTTTTAGATAGTTAAATTGTGCATGAAATGTTGCTGGCGCAAGGGCTCCAAATCTGGCCTGATTAGCGAACATCTGTTACATTGGAAAAATTCATGTCTACCCTAATTAGCTGTCAGGCTGATGTACATCAGCCCTGATGGTGAGGGATCCTGTGCTGTTTAAGTCAAACAGGTTTCTCTCCTATCCCATCACCTGCCCTTTCAAATCTCTTCCTCTGGTGTGTTGCTGTAATTAGAGATTGTTGGAAATACAATAGAGCAGGTTCTGGTCAGTTATAGTCCCATCTGTGCAATATTTTTATTCCCACAAAACTTATGAACTGACATAAAGCAGTCCTAGCAGTGAGGCTAAAAGGTCTATATATTTTTCTAATCCTAATCCACTTGCTAAATTTTAAGATTATTCATTCTCCTAAAGCCAACATCTTGTGGTGTTTGAAAGAAAATCGATAATGGGCTGACCAATTCAGCTTTTTTTTTTTTTTCCTTTTTTTTTTTTTACAATAAGGGTACTTCTTCGTTGAGGATGAAATATGGGAAGGAATTGAAGAAATCCCATGAAAACAGTGTTCCTGTTATTGACAACACTCTTTTTACTATCTAGACAAACAGTTCTGCACCTGTTTACTGAAGCAAGTGTGGACGCAATATACCTCATATAGTGTGTGTATATATATATGCAAGTATATATTTAATTGTCCATACTAAATGGATATCCTTTAGCTTGGTGTTCCAACGATTTTTAATATGTTTGGAGTGGTTTGTTAATTTATTTTTAATGATAGGCTAGTTTATTTTGTATAGTTAGAGAGATCTTATTACTATTAGTGGTAGAAATATTATTCATCAAATGTGTGCTAAGTTTCTTTATTTTATACTGCAGTCCTGTAATAGAGTTATTAGCTAAATACAATAAATTAATTCCTCAGATGGAGTAAGTCATTGTGACTCTGCTAGAGATGGTACACAGGCTTAGCATTGACTAAGAATCTTGTCCTATTCAATGAAAGTAAATAATGTTTTGATTACTGTCTTTTCCCTATGTCCCAAGAGTAAGGACTAAAGCCAAACTGAGAAACTCATATTTGCTAAATTAACTTATTTGGCTTCTTCAGTTCACACTTGCTAAAACATAGATCAGTCCTTAGTCAAAGTCAAAGTTCATGGTTTTCTTGATCCTAAAATGATTTTAGACATGTACAAGCAAAGTATTAAAACGTGTAAGAAATTGATTAGTGGCACATTAATTCATGCTCATTCATTAATTTCAGATTAGGATCTAGTCTTTAACTTTTAATTGCAAGTTTGTGGACTGTTAGCTGATTGACAACTAGTACCATGGAGATTCTTTTAAAATATTGTAAAAGGAATTATTTTCCATATTAAGTCATCTTCTTTATCATATAACCCTATGCAGGGGGATGAAAATTCAGAGCTGCATAATTTCTGACTGGGCATCCCTTATGGGTCAGAACTGTATTATCTACTCTCCCTCCCATATCCTCTGGAAAGAAATGCAGTATCGCTGCTGCTTTCCACCAATAGAATTAATGTGGAGACATCCAACTTGATTCCCAAGTTTACTGGTAGTACCTCAGAGCCCCAGAGGAGACCAGATAAGAGTATAACTGATTATGACTGGGGTGCTGGAAAAGGAACCATGATGTGAGAATAGCCTTTCTTCTGGATACCAGTCACCTCCATCTTATTTTTTATCTGTGACTATTGAGCCTAAAGTTGGGGAGAAATCCTGGAGCATTTGCAAAATCAGAGACTCTCACTCTTTATGTCACAGAACTCTCTTTGCTCAATGTCTATGTCTACATCTACTATTCTCAGTTTACACAAAAAGAAGACTGTGTTTACACATCCTTTTGAGAAGATAGTTTCTCCTGGAAAGCAGTAACCAGACTGATTTTGTAAAAGTGCTATGAGAAAATTAAAAACATAAAATCTGCCATTTTTAATTCTTCATCCAGCTTGTAATAACTACCAAGCTGACTAGTATGAACTTCATACTTGCTCTTCAGCTCATGTCCATTTAAAATGGGTTATAGGTATTTGTTACATATGTTGTTTCAAATGTTGCTGCAGTGGAATTTCATTGAAATTTAAAATGCTACTGAATACTGACCTTCACCTTAAGTGATGCCTATAACAATGATTATGATAGGAAGTTTCAAAGCATAACTGAGATGTCGTTAAAGTTAGCTGTTGTTCAATTTTTGAATTTATAGCTAAAGAAAGAGTAATTGTTTTGCAAAAGTTATAGCGAAAAATGTTTCTCCTTTCAGCCAGCTGTGGATGGTGTATATATATACATATTTGTGATGGTCAGTATTGTACTGTTGAAGCATTAGAAAAGAACACACAGCAGTTAAAAAGCACAGATCCAGCTGATAGGTGTAACATACATTATAAAGACAGGAAAGACAAGCAAGTAAATGTGATAATGTTCATGTGAACTGGTACCAACCAGCCAGGGATGGTGAAGTAGCAGTTGAAAGAGTAATCAAAGTGCAATTTATGTGCAGATATTAACTGCAATTAGGATTTCCCTCCCAGTGGTATTTCCTTAGCTGAAAGTGCACTTTAGTGTTATGGATTTGGCAATGAGGGATGTTGAATGTTCAGTGTTTTTGAAGTTAGGATACCAAAGCCCATGAAGGATGGAGAATGGTGAAAAAAACGCTGAGATTGTTTGTTATATGTCACATTAGTGCCACATTGTGTGAATGAGAGAAAGGCAGTAAAGGAGGATATTGTAAAAGGCAAATAGGAAAGGAAAAGACTGGGACCAAAAATAAACGGAGAGAAGCCTTGCTTCAAAATAGAAGCAGATTGGAATTAAAGATACTTTAGAACTGCAACTGTTGCATATGTAGCCTTGATGAGGGGTGGGCACTGAGGGAATCATGTAAAAGGAAGGGACAGCTGAAAGGCTTTTGGAATAATAGTAGAACCCCGTGGGTAGTATAAATACATATTTGGTCTGTTGTCCTTATCTGAAACTTATTGTTCTATAGAAATCAACGGAGTTTTGTGTAATTTTAACTGTAATACTAAGTTTGTTTTGGTCAAAATATTAATCAAATTGTAATAAGAGATCTAGCAGATGTCTAGTGGGACATTTCAAACACATCAAAGAAAAAGTAAGCTTCTTTCCTGTTCCTTATTTAATGTTTGCACTTGTGTCATATTTAACCAAGCAGCTAAAGCCATTCAGAACTGCACACAGTAGTCTTCCTTTTGATAGAGACAACTGAAGATTGTTAAGCATTTTTCACTGGAGGTGTCATACCACTGAAGATTTGGTGAAATGTTTTATTTCTTAATTTCAATTCTCTAATGCTACCAACCCTTAAGAACGGACCGATGCTGTTCAAGGCCAGCTATTTAAATGAATATAAGCTATGTAGTAGTTACAGATTTACTGCAGCACAGTGTGTAGCACGGTAATGGTCCTGTCAGCTGAACAGGAAATACCCAGAGTAGTTCACTGGATCAGCCATTTCTTACTACATGCATGATGTAAAAAAGATTACTCCAGGACCCAGCAACACTTGGCTTCTAGAGCCAACAGACAGCATTTATTCAGCTCTGGGTTTAAAAAAAAAAAAAAAAAAATTAAACTGTTCTGATTCTCTGAATCTAGCTAATTTTCAGAATGACAAGGCCCTAGATCCCTGAACTTCCACTGACCTGAACATATTTTGCATCAGACCATAAATACCGACATTTCTCTTTTGATAAAGTTTTGGGATCAAACATCTGATAAAGGAGATGCACTGTTTTCAGGATGTGATGTCAGAGAAGAAATTGTTACTTTCCTGTGTGATGTCAGAGAAAGGCATTACTGCTTTACTTGGTGCTGCAGTTCACTAAAAAGGAATAAATCATTAAATATAAACCATAAGTCAGTTCTCCCTTACAAACTGACAAATTTATATGTCTTTAACATGGGAATGCCATTACATGAGATGTCAATTACTTCAAAAGTCAACTTTGCTGAGCTTACACTGATAGAGATGCATAAAGGCATCTTGTGTTCTGCACCAATACCCGAGGGAGTACCTACAGTTACCTTTTGAGGCCCCCTTCCCTGGACTGTAAACCAAGCCCTAATCACAAGTGTATCAGCTAACACATTTCAATATAAATCTTTGGTGTAGTTTCCATAAAAAAGAACAGACTGATATTTGAATTTTATCAGTTTGGCTCTAATTCCCTGAAACATAAAGTTTTTCAGATCATCAAAAGAAGTAAAGAACATACTCAAATGCAAAACAGGCTTGTTGGGAGAAGAGTTGAAAAAAATTAAATACAAGTTTTGGGTTGACATAATCCAGGTTAAATCTAAAAAAGAAAAATACTTACTTTTGTAAAATGAGAGGCTATTTTATCACTCAGAGAATGTCACATCAATTGTAAAGCCATCAGCCTTAAGGCTTGTTGGTGATTGCTTCATATTTACTGTTAGTCCAGCAATGGAGATGGTACTTTTACAGTCTTTGGACAGACTAGTGAGTGTGACATTTAAAGTGTTGATTTTTGCAGCACTTATGTTAATTGTTGTAATTTTCCTGATGAACCACCATTCTGGTTCCCTGATGCAGCCAAGATAGTTTTACATTTTCTATGCAGGCCTCTTTGCCATTTGGTCTGTGTAGTGTCAGCTTCGAGTGCTACTGAAAGCAGACAAAATTGCAAGCAAATTGCATCAGATTGCCAACATTGTGAAAAGGTAAATTGCTTGCAAATCTATTTAAACCACTGCCCTATTTTCATCAGCTTCAGTACTTGGTATTCATGATTGCTTAATTGGCGACCTTTCCTATTGTGTAGTGCTTTATGGTGTAATGGAAAGCGATCTTTACCAAACCAATTACCCTTTTTTTCTCAGCACTACATTATTGCTGTGATTGCAACTGCCAGTCCTTTGTAAATGAACTTTCTGATTTCAATGATGTTTTTAAAATGTAAGATAGAAAAAAGTGGCATTCATATTGTGTGATGTTCTATTTTGAAGCCTCTTTGTAGTCACCATTGTCTGGGAAAATGGACTGAAGGGTTACACAGTACCTACAAATATCCATGTAACTATTATTAATATTATCATAATGTCTCCCTTTGTACAGCAGCTCAATTAGGAAAGGATAGGAGAAATATTTTGTCACCCTGTCAAGTGCACAGGAAGTGCTTTTGATGCCTCTTTTTTGACACATACATTATCTTCACTAATAATACGAGATTCCTTTTTAAGACATGGAAATAAATATACAAAATCTTAGTTGCTATGATAATTTAAATCACTATACATTTACAAAACATATTTTCAGAGAGTCTTAGCTTTTCCAGACATTTAGGTATAAAATATTTTGAAATACTGTGGGCAATATAAATAAAGGTAAATGTAAACATTTCCTTGCGCTAGAACAGAGATGCCAGCTATTTGTCTTGTAAATACAGACATAGTGTAAGAAAAATATAATTCACAAGCTGCATATCATTTAGTTTGATTTCAGCAATAATAGGATGCAAATGTTTGCATGTGTTCCTGTCCGGAAAATAAAACTGAATTCTATAAAAATGACCATTCTCATTTATTTTTATAAAGCAGGATACAGAAAACAACAACAACAAACAAACCAGGATTCCAAGAGTTTAGTTTGTGTATTTATTTATGTGATTTAGGAAATTATATCGTTACTCATAAGTGGTGACACGGAAAGGGCTCTACAAGTAATTTAGTCATTCCCTAATATGGTACTGTAAGTGCAAATGGATGCATCATTCTACCCCCTACGGTTAAGAACTCTGTTGTAACGACAAAAAATTGAAAGGATTTATTTTACTCTTTGTCCTCTCTTTTCTTTTACCAATTAAAAAAAAAATATCTTCTGACCAAGCTTTCTGATTATTCTAGTACCTTTGATGTAATGTAATGATTTATTTACAGATATACTCTTAAGTAAAGCAAAGCACTTCCCCAGTTGTATTTTCATGTGGTTTTATCTATATGAGACAAATATCACTGAATTCTACTGTATGGCAGTGTGATTCTGTTTCAAAACAGTGAAAAATCCTTATTTTCTCTATTTTGGAAAATGTCATAAGTGTTCAGATTTTTTCTTCCTTCATAAATTTGCATGTTGAGTCACTTACACACTTGAGATCCTGTTTTATACCTATAGCACGGAAGCCTACATAAATTGCCAGTGGTCTCCACATATAAGTCATTTTATGTACAAAGATACATGCATACACACACAGACACACCACACACACACACATATCCCCAGTAAATTAGAGATTTTGGGGAGCTGGAGGAGAGGAAGCTTAAGCCTTTGTAGAGCAAAAGAATACAGCAATGTAAATTATCCTATTATCAGATTATTTTTTTATTTAATCAGAAAAAAAGTTAGATGGGGGAAGAGACTGATAGAGATAAATCCAGGAATAAAAGATTGGAACTTCTCATATCATGTTTATAGTATGTACACGTTGTCAAGTATAGTGTGCTACCCCTCAACTTACTCTGCATGTGTCATACATGCACCCCTGAGTGCTGATGTGAAGAATGACAGTATCACCTCAGAATGATGTTCTGTTCTTCAAAGAGCAACATGATGATGTGGTAGCAGCGAATAAGTGGATGATCAAACCTGGCATTACAGATGCACAGAAGTGAATCACTAGCTGAAGAAAACTGGCCCTCACGGAGACAGAAGGTGAGAAGTTTTAACTTGGTGCAGTGAGAATAGTGTAACTACAAAGAGAGGCTCTGGGTTTGCCATGGGGCAATGTAGGTTCAGTAAAGCATCAAAATAATGGAAGTGGTGGCAAGATTTGGATAGACTGATTCACTAGGATGAAGGATAGAGAGGAATCCAAAGTAAGTCTTGGGTTTTC
>JAAGNO010000091.1:0-17893 GCA_033439905.1 Ceryle rudis
CTTTATAGCCTCACTCTTCACTGACTACAGTAAACAGGAGCTCAGAATTTGGAAATCTGAATTTAACTATACAGTTCACTAATCCTAAATTAATCTTGTCAGGTATTGAGACAGTTACGCAGATTTGTAAGTTACCCCACTTTTTATTTCACTGCTTCACAGAGGGGGGTGTACTACTAAACAGTTGGGTTTCTAGAAAGTTTTTTAAAGATGTATTTGTAGAATCCCTTAAAGCCTACATGACATGACAAAACAAGTCTTGTTTTCAGACCGTAGTCTCCTGTGAAATAGCAGCATACAGAAAGGAATATAACCAAGTTTTCTTAGCAAGAAATAACCTTCTGTAGGATTTTGAGCGCCTGGTTCTGTTGGGGAAAAAGATTACCTACCCATCTGTAAGGGGTAGTTAAACTCTCAGCTGGTTTACTGAGAAGTTATTTTTAATGAAATAGTTTAGAAAGCCTGCTAGCAAAACGAGTTGAGGCTCAAGTTTTCTTTTAAGGCAGAGCAACACAAGGAGCTCTTGCTGATGTAAACGTCAGAATTATTTTTCCTGTATTAAATTGTCTCTTCTACTGCTTGAATGCATAACTGGGAGCCAGTCCAACTTCCACTCCTCAAGAGCTAAAAAAGCAGAACAAAAGGATGTGTCCCTTCTTTGCAGGGGTGGGAAGAAAGACAAACCCTAAACCATCTTCACCTAAAGGTAACTGTTCGCAGTCATCACTTCACACACACAACCGAACAAAACTCAGAAAGGCTCACTCCGAAGAATGGCAGCAGCACAGGTTCGCTGCAGAACACGAGAGCATACACGTTCTCATCTTTGGCTTATAGAGGGGCTTGCTCGTTACACTAGTTCATACCTACCCCAGACTGCGAAATGTCTTCAAGATCTCTGTGAAATGGTTTTGCTGTTTAAAAGAGCACAGAACTGCTTCCTCCATTACAATATTAATGAAAGTTTCACAGATCAATTTAGTTCTTGTAAAGTATCAAAGAGCAGGTACTGGGATACTTACTAGAGTTATTGCTCTAATTGAGAGTAGGTTTTTTTCTCATCACAATTAGATTCCCTTCAGTAAATTATTATCTCAGCGATGTTGTGCAGCTGTCTGTTGTATTGCACACTTGCCAAAAAGCAGGACCGGCTTAACCAAACACATTACAAATTTTAACAAAAATTTTTTTTTTCTTTAGTATTCAAATTACTTTTTCTTCAAAGCCAAAGGGCTGTAGCTTGCAAGGGATGCCCCTTCATGTTTAAAGGGTAAGAATTCAAATACCTTCGCTATTGCTTACCCTCAGTGGGTACTGCTCCCCAGAGAGACGTAACTTTTTAAGATGTCAAAGTGATCTCCATTCACTTTAAGTACAAAGGGCTGAAAAATGCAAGTAATTCATAGACCTTGTTTCTCCAGGATGCAGAACAAGCAAATCACAATGCTATTTATAAATATTAGTGTTCTAGAATGCTAAATAGTAAAGACAACTTCAGCCAAAGTTAGTTTTGTAGGATTTTCAATATCCTTAAAGAGATCAGTAAGAAAGTACTATACAGACATGCCCCAGCAGAGCGGTGGAGCACTTTGGGGAAAAAAAAACAAAACCAGAAACAAGACAGGGAATGAAGGTAGCAAGGTGGGATTTACCAAACAGGAATGTAGCACTTGCATGTAATAAAGCAAATATTTACATTAAGCACAATACAGCAATTTATTTAGATGCTTAAATGAAGAATACAAAGGGAAATAAAGATCACAAAATTATACATACTACAACAGTGTGTCATATATTAGATGGTATAAATGAATACAACACCTCGCTGGTGTTAACTAAAGAGAAAACTAAATATCCAAAAGGCAGCACTTTTGTTTCAGTGTGCTGCTTCAACACAATACACTTTTATACAGATCTAAAAGGTGTCAAAATTAGTAGCTGCAAACTTGTTTCTTGCATGTGATTTTTCTTTTTTAGCTTAAAAGATTTCAGAAAATGACTCTGAAATACGTTTGTCATCAGTTGTAATGTCAAGGATATTCAGAACAAGAAAATTCTATAATACAATAGAGTCCAGATATATTTTTTTACGTTGCTGGCCTCTGTTTTGAGATTGTACAAGGTTATGTGCAAAAACTAAGTTTGTCAAAATCCATACTATAGCAGTTTCAAGCTTTTGCTAGGTAAACTAGATACAGCATTTATTACACGGCAGGGCAACACTAGAAAAGAGAAACAAATCTATGATGGGTACACAAGAACAATTTCATAAGCTTCACTTGAATAGGTCTAAAAGACTGTACAAATATACATTTCAACTATTCAGAATGATACATGAAAAAAATCAATTTCCCCATAGTCTACTATACACGTTGAACTGGTAGCTTGTATGGTTGGCCCTACACTACCATGTGAAAAAGGGTAATGTTTAAAAAGACATACAACTGAACATGTACAAGAGTGAAATAAATGTTGGAAATGCAGACAAAATAAACCTCTGCTTTTCTCCGTGTGCATTCTGGAGCCACCAGCTTATCCGTTTTCACATTAAGTTACTGTGCTCATCCCAGCAGGTATTCTCAAGCAAGATTAGCCAACAGCATCCTTAAATAACCACTGGAATAACAGCGGCCACAACCACTGCACGCCATGACCTACCACTCGAAAGGCAGTACCAGTTAGATTTTAAGCTTAGCCGTCATACTGAAATGAAAGTGTTTAGACAGTTGTCGACTGGATCACGTTACTGACACTTCTGAATCAAGCAGCTTACGCTTGCTGGCTACTCAGCTCCACACCAGTTAAGCTGCTGTGCATTGGTTCTGCTACTCCATCAGTCACACTGTCAAACTGATCTCCATCCTCACTGTCAATTGTGCTATTCTGCCATTCCATCTGCTGATTTGACAAGCTCTCCTCAATCTCTGATGCATTTTTCCACTGCGACTGGTCCTTAGACCAAAACTCTTGTACTTTTCCATAGGAACGATTCTTCCACTTTGACTGTTCTTCATCGCTTTCAGACCCACCACCCTTTGTCTCAACAGCCGGTTTACTGCTGCCAGCATCTTCACTTTGGGAAGATTCATCTGTCCACACTTCTGGTTTTACTTCTGATGTGTTGTCTTCAAAATCAGAAACCTGCTGAGAGCCAGGCCCACTTTCAGAGTGTGAAGCTCCATCCTTCCATTCAACAGCATCATCTTGATCATCCTGATCACCTTCGCTATCTGAAACATCACCTACCAGTTTTGTTGGTTCTTCAGCAGAAGTAATCTCTTCATATTTAGAGCTTTCCTCTTGTTTTTGATCAGACTTCTCTGGAGACTGTAATGTATTTTCTTCAATTATTTCCTTGGATATGCTGTCCTCTGGGTTCTCTACTATGCTATCAGAAGAGGTTTTCCCACCAATGTCAGAAATACGCTGAGCAAATGGGCTACTGCTTTCATTGTATTCCTCTTCTATATTTTCATAGCTGTCTGAGGAGCTTTCATTGTCTTTTCCCAAGTTTATTTTTTTGTCAACAGTCTTACTAGCATTGACTCTGGAATTCTTGTCATCGTGGTTTTCAAACAGCCACTCGGCATCAAAATCCATTTCATGCTTAACCTTGTTTAACTCTTTCATATTGAAACCAAGCAGCACACCAGGTTTGTATTTTTCACAATCTCTAACGCATTTCTTCCTTTTGTTACTAAAATGAGATGCAATATCCGATTTCCACAGCCACAAACTGGCAGCCAGCTTCTCAATCTCTCTTCTAGTGGGATACGGTTGCTTATTAAAATACTTTGTAAGAAATGTTTTCCTGGCTTCATAGGAATCATCTTCATGACCCTTGGGGTCCAACGCTAGAACTACAGGTTCTTCAGGCTTCTCCTCAAAGGCAGAGGGGGAGTCATCGTCATCCATCTTCCTTTTCTTCATTAGCGAGAATTCCATGTGTTCGTACGTACGCTTGACAGGCGCGACAGCTGGAGACTGACCCAGCCGCGATGACGAAGTACCTTTGTCCTGGCCATTCTGGGTCTTCCCAACCCCTCTGCAGTGAACAAGGTGCAGCGTTATCGTTGAGGCAGTCATGTTACTAGTATATACACCAAGGCAATGGATGCATTTGTAGGTTAGCTTTTTCTCAACTGGATGAACCGTCTGAATGACCTGATGCCTCTCCCGTAGGTGATGTGCAAGTGCATCAGAGATGGGTCCTTTTAAGATAGAAAAGCACAGAGGACAGAGAGTTTTCCCTACATCTTTTTTGTAGGGAACTGCTGCTTGCGGAGAACTTTTTACAGGTACATCAGACTTCTCCTGGACTTTCGGCTGTGGTTTTGGAGGAACTGGGGGAGTATTCTGAGCGTGGTAAGCTACGGATTCAGCAGGAGCATCTCTCAGGTTGTAGGTGGTTACAAGAAGATGTATATTTGTGTGACTACCCTGCTGCAATGTCAAATCAAAGGTTAGAGTGGAATCAGTTTTAGGTCCCATTTCTTCATCAACATGAACCATTCGCATATGAGCAGCCATCTTTTCAACATCATTGAAGGTTGAACGGCAATACGGACAAGACAGACCATGTATTAACATATGATTAAGCAATGTATCAGTGGGTAAATAGCGATTACAGTATAGACATTTGCTAGTGAAATTGTGTATTTTCATTATATAGTTAGCTACTGCAGGCACCTTTTCAGCCTTGTGCTCCTTTTCAAAGTGGACACTATACACATTTTCAGGAAATAGCTCATTACAGATTGTACAGATTTTCCACTTCTGTGTGGATGATGTATTGACAGTGGAAGGACCTGTAGCAGCTACAGGAGATTTTGAGCCAGACTGACCTAATACTCTTGAAGCTGCCTGCGACTGAGATAATGACGTCTGTTTCAACTGGGCTGATGAAAGAGATGAATTGGCAGACTGAAGAGAGTATCTTGCCGAGGCCTGTGATCTCTGCTCTCCTCCAAGAGTATAAGGCCTTCCATTTCCACTCGCTGAAAACTGTTTCATTTGTGATTGCTGTGGAATAGAAACTGGTGTATTACTACTTAAGTTTAGCCTTCCCCCTGGCTGACCAACATAACTTGGTGGTACCGATTTGACTCCGTAGTTGTTCTGTTGCAGGTGAACATTGGACATCATATTCACTCCTGCGGAATTTAATGTAGGCTTTGGTATAGTGAGTCTGTTCATCATCTGTTGTGACGAAAGAGATCGGACGCTTCCAGGGGAAAGGGTACCCATCCTCTGAGGGAGTCCCATAGGCTTTTTATCCTGGGGTTTTGGAGCTATTAACATCAAAGGTTTAGATCTTGGAACCACTACGTTAGTGTGACCTATCATTGCTGTCACCTGATAGCCTATACGTTCGTGGTCTTCGATAACATGCTGTACTAAAGCTTCGTATGATTTCGGCATAAAAAGGCATCGTTTGCAGTGAATACTACCCTCCTCTCGGGTACTGGAACTTAACGGAACTGCACCATTGAGTGACTTTTCACCTCCCTTCGCTACGTAAGGAGCGGCAACATGCTGAAAATGTTCCCTGTAAATGTGCTTTCTAACTATTTCATATAGAGGATCTCGGTAAGTGCACTTCTTACAGTAATAAACAGCTTGTTCTACACTGTCAGCCTGCTTAGGTTTAAGGCTATCATGTTTGTTTTTATCTTTAAAAGTGCTGATGCCTCCACTCGGTGTATTGGCATTTGGAGCATGAAATATTTTAATGTGCGTTTCCAAAGTCTTTTTGTCCGCATTGAAAGTACAGTAAGGACAATTAAGGAGAATCCTATTTTCAAAGTCTTCACTATGAACATTCCGGAAGTGGCTTTTGTACGCTGAAAAGAACTTCGAGGAAAATGGACACGCACTGCAGCAAAAGGGCTTTGTCCGATAGTCCTTAAACAAACAGAACAAAGCAGAAACTAAATATCGAAAAGCAGTTTTTAGAGAAACAACATCCACGATATTCTCTAAACAGTATTTCTAAGTAATAGTCTCAAGACCCACTGCAACCGTCTCAAAACTTCAGATTAATCTTTCCAATTTTTGCCCTGCAGATCATGTCCTAAAAAGCTTATCATCTGAACTTACACATGATGTGGCAAGTGCCAGTTTAGAGGTCCCTTGAGAGTTTAACCATATACTCAGCATGCAAGGCTAAATCATAAGCATCTTTCTCCACCAGTCAAAAAAGCCTCATTTGCTGCAGCTGAGCTGCATGAAGTTCTCCATAAGCTCATTTCCAGGGAGAAAAGGCAAGCGTGACTGAGCAAGAGGAGACCGCATCTAGAGTTACTTCCCATCAAAATCTACCAAATATTTATAACTACAAGATGGATATAAAACTTTACCTACTTCAGTGTCTTAATCCATTACAAAGTTTTATATAAAAGATACTCTTCAGAACTTTTTTTTGGTGAACAAATGGATTTAAATTACCATCTTGGATACTACAGCCACACAAGCTCTTAAAGCTACCAAGCCTATCAAAGCACAAACCTGATTTTTAAACCAATCTTGAATCGGAAAAGGTATTTGAAAATTCCACAGTTGTGTTCCCTGCACCATTTATCTGTGTTATAGTTAACGTGTTGCCGATGCAATTTTTGTCAACTGTTGTACAGAAACTAAAGTTACATTGGCCTCAGAGCTAGCCACAAGCAATCTGGCATTTCAGATGAGATAGGACATGAAATTCAAAGTTACAAACATTCATCATGAGTGTCAAAATAAGTCTTGTGCAGCAAGCTACAAATCGATCATTTGAAGTAGCTGGAGAGTTGCACTCTCCCTCTGCTTACTTCTGTCCACCTTCTGTAGTCTCAGACATCTGGTAGGCTGGAGACAAGATACAACAGACCAAACTAAACAAAAGCTGTCTCCTTTTCCATAACAATTTTTATTCTGGAATTAACTAGAAAAAGGGCAACATCAATCAGTGAATTTTATGGAACACTAATAAAGGCACACGTTTAGATTAACACTACACTAGGAATCCATCATAATACAGGTTTCTATTTCTTGTAAGAGCCACACTTGATCTTTCAGACACTGAAAGAGGGCTTATTTCTCACCGTCTCACGGGTCTGTCAGCATTGGTATTACTCTATATTGTGACACGGGTGAAGGCTACTGCGGTGGACGTGACTTGCCTTAAATGTGTTTAATCACAATCAAGTATTATTTTTCTCCCTCCACTTCTAGCTCAATTCAAGTTTCCTTTATTACTGGCTTAGAAACATCTAAAAAGTAAGACTTCCAGTACTGTACAGAACTATATATGGCTAAACCAAATCTCAAGATATAGTCAGGCTATGAGAATCTTCAGATGTGGCAGACAGCAGAGCTACAACAACAGTGGAGAGAGAGCAGCAGTTAGATGTGCTCATTTAAACTTCTTCTGAAATGATGAAAACAGGTAATGAAACATTTAAGGGAAGGTAAAAAGCTTATGAGAACCATAAAAAATTGTTGATCTTTTGATGAGAAGGATGGTGAAATTGTGCTAAGCTTGAAAACAGATAGGCTCCTAACATGCAGCTGTCAAAGGGTAAGATGTCTTCACCAATCAGTTGCAGTATTTGGCTGTCCATACTACTAAAGACCAGGATTATTACTTTTAGGAAAAAAAGAAAGCACAGCTTTTTGCTGTCCCTTAAACTGATGACAAATGAAGATCAATGAGTGAAAATTGCAGGAAAAGGTCTTGGCATATTTGTGAAATGCCCTTGAGTATGAACCATCTTCAGAATCAGATATGTCAATGTAAACTCTTACCAACCTGATTTTTTGTAAGCGATGGGTCCCATAATCCTACATCTTCCCATGTAGTGTTTTTCAAATAAAAGTCATTAGGTTCAAACTGCTTAAAATCCTGGAGAAGGAGAAGATGGGATGAGAGTACAGAGAATCAAAACCAAAGACCAACTGCTCCCTTAAGCAACTCTTGCAAGCATCCATGTAGTTCTCCCAACTGCTGGGCAAATAGTAGCTATTATTCAAGGAAGTCTGGGAATTTGAGATGCGCCTCAGAAGAGCTTTGAGTAGTCTGAGTAGTCTCAATATCATAAAACACCTGAAGAACTATTTTCAATATTCATCCTCCTAATTAACCCATACCTGTAATTACATACCTGCCCTTTCAAAAGCAGTCACAGAGAAAAGTACTCCCCAGACTAGTGCTAAATATTTAAAATTATATAGATGCTTTACCATGACACTGATGTTTGGGTTTTGGTTTGGTGGTTTTTTTTTTTCTGATGCTGCTGCTGCTGGTTTTTGTATTGTTTGTTTGCTGTTGGTTGGTTTGGGGTTTTTTTGGGGGGTGGGTGAGATGGGGTACATAGGTTTAGGGGGCTTTTTATTACTTCAATTTCAGATAGAAGTTTTAGAAGTTTGACTACATGTTTGATGTCCAAGAAGCCCAATTCCTATTAAAGAAATAATCTTACTAAATCATTTGGCATTCATCTGTGGCATATAAGTCAACAGCACGTAAGGACTCAAAAATAGTGTTTCCACTGAAATGAACAGTGAAAGTAACATTGTCCCAGTTCAGAATCTAATCATTACAAATTATACTTGCTCCACAAATTTTCCAAGCAGTAAGGACTGGCATTTCTTTCTCTTACACATCTCATTTAAATGCTCTTTAAAGAGACACTAAAATAAAAGCCAAAGCAAACAGGCCATAATGTGCTGAGTACTCTAAAGAGCTGAGGTGTGTGAACTGACAGTACGGAAGTGTCCAGGAGAGAAAGCTGCACTTTTCAGATGATAGTTACAAAGTTTCTTCAGAAGAGTAGCAAAAATACCCTTCCCTTTTAGGAACTAAAGCAGGTACAGATGTGATTCTTTAACTTGATGACCTACTGTTAGCACTGACTAACACTTCCTGAAAACCTCAGAACCGTCTTCTGTCCCCTAAGAACATCCTATACTGCAGAAAGTTCTTGCTTTGTTCCTAAATGTTCGCTTAGCACAGGCTACTTTTAAGAATCCAACATAAACAAAAGACAACCTACCTTCAGTATATATCAAGTCAGTCTCGTAACAGCCAGAAGTGTATCGTGTCTCCACTAAACTTTCTAAAAAAGTGTTTACAAGTACATTTCATCTCAAGTTATTAATTTGGTACTACTTTGTGTAGAACTTAAAAAGCAATGCAGGAGGAGTAATGCCTGAACAAGGCTCAGATGGAATCTCAGCATCATTCTCAGAAGCGGATGAGAACAGAGGAGTATGGTGTGGGAACAGGATACAGGGGATTCCTTCAAAATCCACAGTAAAAAATTAACATTTTGTGAAACAGGTCTAAAAAAATAATGTCATACACCAAAGACCTCACAGTACCACTGACTTTGGAGGATTTTAACTAACTACAACACTTGGGAGGTATCATACTTACTTCTATATGTTCTTTACAGTATTCCAAACCAATGTCACTAAGTATTTTTTTCACAGTTTTCCGGGCCTTTCTTAAACTGCCAAGGTTGTTGACAGGAAGTTGGAACATAGTTTCTATCAAAAAGAAAAGTAAGAGAAAATATTTAAGTCAAATGTGTTTTGCCTGCTAGTGTTGCACTTCTTATTACTAGTAGTTTTCTCTCTCATTTTACCCATATAACTCAGTATCCAGAACTGTATCATTAACTAAGAAAGTACCACATTTTCTGTCTGATTTGTTCTTAAATGAGGCTGGCCATAAAGCCAGATACTGCCAAAGTTAAGAGAGCACTTAAAAACCATGAAATTTACCCCCTGTGATGAAGTACTTAAAAACTCAATTTAGTTTATGTATCCTAAGTGATTTGAAAATTGGTAATTGCACTTTAAGTTTGTGTCAGTCTTGGAACAGATTTAATAGTGTATCTTCAGTGAGAAAGATGCTTCTTGCATTCGACTGTAGGTAGGATAAGAAATTAACAGTCTCCTCCATTTACTGTATTTATGACTTTAAATGGCCAACAAGCTGTTTATCATACATTCTTTTATTAAGATGGGACCTGAAAGCCTGGTTAGAGCCCTTTAGAGATATAAATCACTGGAAAGAGTACAGGAGATGGCTTAACACCTCTAAGAGTAGCTGGATATTTACAGCCTACAAGACAAGCCTCCCTTTCAGTTCCCCTCACAGAGACAGTAGATGCCAGTTAAACTGTCTGCTAATAACTGGGGTTATCCAGCTAAAAGAAAGTCTAAGATTTTAATATGTGGATTTCCAGATTCAACTACTACCACTGAGATTTCTTCCAAATGCAAATAATTAGCCTTATTTTGTGTATACAGGAGTTCTCGGTCTGCATGCTGGTGTCAGTAAATGCTTGCTCAGCTCCAGAACCATCATCAACAACTCATCTGCACTTTAAGAAGGTACAAAATGGCAGAAATGTTATTTTGGAAGTGAGAGGGAATGGAGCAAGCAATAAAAAGGTAGGCTTTTCTCAAAGAAAAGGGGAGGAAACTTCTTAAATAGCTAGAAAGTGTCAGAGTTGTTATCTTGTTCTCTAGGTTTTAATGGTCCAATGCCTGTTGCATAAATATCACCCTAGAAGATAAAAAGCATCATTTTTGATCATTAAATATATGTGACCCGATTCAGGAATGTTGCTGTGTTTGAACAGTAAAAGGTTTGAGTTGTATCAACAAATTAATCCATTGTAAGGCCAAAGACTACCTACATGACTGAAGATGGATTTTGGTTTTTTGTTAGAAGCTTCTAACACTTTTTTCTAACACTTTCAAGCAGCAGCCTAGAACACAAGAGTTAACAGAAGTTTGCAGCCATTAAATATTTCAGTTAGACAAAAATTCTCCCATTTTACCATGAGATCAAGGGCAATTACTAAGCTGTAAAGAGCTTACCAAGAAATTTTCTCGAAGGGTATGGGTTTTGACTACAACAACTGAGTGTCTCTGAAGCCAACCCTTCTCTATGCACTACCACACGTACTCCTGGGAGTCCTACTTGTAGCCTTTTTATTTTTCATGCTCCTTCCAACTTTTACTAGGTAACGCTTTAAGACAGCCACTAATAACTTACTCTTCCACGATTCTCAACAACACTTTATTTCAGAAATAAGCAAAACTGAAAAGTTCTGCATGTAACAATGCTAACGCAAACAACTGCAATTGGTTTCTCAATCTACACGTAGTGCTGCTAGACTCCAGTCTCTTCAAATTCAGGGAACTTAAGTAGCTCCTGGTAAGAGCAAAAAAGCTATCGTGACATTTGGGATTCATATCACAACTATAAATTAGAAACTACATGGAAACAAGCCTGATTTTATATAAAGATCTACAGGAAGATTTTCAGAAGTACCAAAGCAATTCTGAAGGATTTTAGTACTTGTATCAGGCTGGCCAATGTCACAGATTACCAGAAGCAAATTTAGCGTCATTTTAACACCCTTCTATGAAAAAAAGGAAACCAAGGAAAAAAGTTTAAACTTTCTCTGTAAATCTTAGGGATTCCAAATTACTCAATTATAGTATTTGCAATAATGAAGTTACTTAGACACGCACAAAGTCACTAACTACAGTCATTTTAAAGCAACACAGGCCAGAAAAAAAATATTTCAATGTTCTGTATTAATTTACTCCAAGTAAATACTTACAATTTCTAATATAATTCTGATACTTAGAATTTAGTATAATCAAAACCATCCGATTTCTTCACACACAGAAAGAACTCTAAATACAAGTATATTAATTTATATGACTGTAGAGGTGTTTCAGCTAACTCTTAGTGAAAAGGATTAGAATTGGAAAAAAAAAATTAAGTTCATATAAAAAGTAGCTATGTTCTGTATTGTATTGGGAACCTTTTGTTTTAGGGAAACTCACCCACTTTAGAAATATGAGGACAGCATTCTAGTGAAATACCTTACAGGAAGATTCATTTACAAGTCTCCTAATAAGAACCCCCATCAAGCTATGGAGAGCACTTCTACAGGCATTCTTTGCCACCTCAGAGAAGACAAGGATTAACTACACCATGGCAGTAAACAACTCCCTCTTCACAGGTATTCCCTCAAAAGACTTTGTATGCTCTGGTTTTGTGCTGTATCCATTCTCATCTGTACTGTTCTATAATCAAATACTTCATCTGAAATAACGAACAGTATCCATGTCTAAGACATTCTCCCTGTCTGTGCAAAAGTGAACACAATTGTTCAGATAGTTACTAATTCCTGTCTTCCTTTCAGAATGCTACTCAGTCATGCCCAGTGAGTTATTTTTAATCCTCATAAAGGACTAGGTAATAAGATTTGAATCTGAGTTTCTAACTCCTTGTTACTTTGAAAATTGACTCAGGCAAATCAGTTATTTTGTCAAAATCTGCATTCAGGTTTATGGTTCCTTTATCAGAGGTTCTGGTCAAATTCTGAATTCATCCATGTGTGCCTTTCCTCTTCCTTATATTAAGAGCTATTTCTAAAGACACACACCAAAGAGAAGAAAACTGCTTTCAGCATACATAAGATTTTATAACTCTGTGCTGTGTATTAGGCTTTGGTTAAGTAACTACAGAACACGCCAAGTTCTGCCCTGCTTTTCTACCTGTCCTTGCCCATAGTGTGGTATCAGTTGTACTGAGTAAGCACTTCTGGGCAGAGGCTATATCCTGTGATTTGTACTATTACCTAACATGCCTTTGGATGAAGTAAAAATAATACCATCCATGACAAAGTATAAAGAAAAAAGCTTTTGAAAATAGCAATGGATATTTACTGTGCAAACAGGAATTTGTACTGAGAAATGTTTGTATCACAAAAAATTTAAGACCATAGAGTACATTTACATATTTCAGAGTAATATTACTATTACTCTGGTTACTTCAACAAATAGAACTAAAATCTCCTTGACTAAAAATAGTATCTGAAGGTTGCAACTTTTGCTTCAATTGTAAAATCAATGTCTAATACAGCTTAAAGTTGAGCCAGGTCCATTTTAGAGATATGGCTAGTAGTTGAAAATATTTAACAACAGGGCCAAGGATCAGCAATACCAATTTTGTGAAGTATTACTAATAAAATAGTTTAAAAGATGGTAAAGACTACTGGGATAAAATGCTGTTGCCAAAGAATTTCAACTCCTAATTGGCTTATTGGGAAATGCAAATGGTTTGGTAAGGTTGTGTCCTATTTGCAATTTCCAAGTAGTACCATCTTCTCTTTTTCATCTGTAGTTGAATTAAGCAAAGCTTAACATTTCCAGGTGGTAAAAGCAACTCTAACCTGTAGGTTCTTCTCCTAGGCCAGTCACTATGAAACAGTTTTCACCATCAGTTTTTTAACGACTTAAAACAGGTCTAACTCATGTGATACTAGAACTGCTTTAATAGGAAAACGAAAAAAATACCATAGTGCGCAGTGTGGATTTGTATCCTTAAACACAGACCACAAATTCAAAGGGAAATATGAATCCTTAACATTCTATTCCCTCTTTTCCCTAAACAGAATTGGGAAGTACAGCTTTGAACACTATGTTACAGTCACTATGTTACTATGTTAAAGTAACACAAATTTGCTTTCAAAGCACAGCATAATTTTTTTAAAACTCAAGAATATCCATTTATTTAAAGTTCTTGCTGCTGCAGTTCAGAGCCAGAGTGAAAAATATTAATGTAGCCAAGATATTAATCATGGCTCCACTAATTCCTTTTCTCTAACGGCAGCTGAGTAAGTGTTGCTCTCACTGTTTTTAGCACTGGTTCAGTAACGCTTTCGGTAGCTTCTTTACAGCTACCTGTACACTCTATGTTTTTAATCAAAAATTATATGAAGCAGCATAGTCAAGTATGTTTAGGATTTGAATTAATATTTTCAAGTGAACTTTAAATCCAAGGAGATAATGTCCTAGTAATTTTATTCCAGAGTAACCCAAGTTATTAATATAACTGTAGAAACATCAGTGTGTGAAAACGTTACATTTTACAGCTTCTAGCAAACTGTGCTGTTTTCTTCAAAACCAGAGTCCCCACTTAAAGAATATACTCATTTTGCTTATGAAGATAACATTTTTTTGTTCCTCATGACAAAATGAGAATCAATACAGTTTGTCTTTAGGCAATAATCACTTGTAAACTCAAAAGTCAGACACAAGTCTCAAATTAACACTTATTATCAAATACCTTATTTTAGTACAAAATGCCACTAAATTTCTTCACTAAAAGAATCAAATGCTTTCTCTTAATTACTGTGTCTAATATACCTAGACATGCCAAACATATCATGATATATATACACACTCAAGGGGTAAAGAAAGCAAATTACTTAGGACTGCCTGAAAACAAGATCTCTGTCTGCACCATATTCTTGCCTCTGCCCTTTTGCCTGCCTCACAGTCAAGTCTTAAAGACATGAAATTGTCAAGATCTTCCTATCACAACACATCATAATAGAGGATATAATTAGATCTCCAGATCTGAAAACTGAAGATCAACCTTGCTTTGCAAATCCTGCTTGATAGGTGAATCCAACTCACCTAGTCTTAACAAAAACCTCATCCTTAAGCAAGTACAGTTCATTTTAGTTAGGAAGATTCTTGATCATTTAATCAGAATTAGTGGAGAGACAGATACAGTCTGATACTATTACAGTTTGTCACTAGAAGAGCTTTTATCATCTCCATTTCTGTTTACAGCAAGTAACTCAAATTGTAATTGCAACATACACAACACTGCTGGCACATCCTTAAATGTGGACATTAAAACCACTGGGATTAAAGAGAGTCTCAAATCATCATTTAGACATTAATGTTGTTCTTGAAATGAGGTATCCTTTATCTGCCCAAAGTTGATGTTTAAGAGAGGACACCTGGAACATCTCTTCTTCACCCTTGTTTCTAAGTTGTTACACATCAATCTGCAGTCAAGAACTGAGTAGAGAGAACAAATGATTGCTTAAAAACAAGACCAACAATGTCCTTACTAGAAATACCCAGGTAGTATCTTCAGGTGCTTAAGAAAATGTAATACTAACCTAGTTACAAGAAATGCCAAAAAACCAGACTGATGTAGTGTGCTCATCTTTAGTGTGCTTGCACACAAAATGTCTGACAGTCACAAAATAATGGTAAGCAGACTGTGTTAAGAAATATTTGGAACTTTCTTCTGCTTTGTATTGATGCAGTACCTAGCATAAGGGTCTAGTCCACAGCCAGGTACTGATTCTTAGAATAATCAGTAGCCAAATGTAAGAAGAAAAGACAAACTATAAAAGAGCAAAGTATCATTATTAAATTAGAAATACGTCTGTTTTCATTTCACAGTTCCATTTTGGAGATGGAAAGACCCATTTTAGACAAACTTCATGCAATACTATTTCACTGCTCTGGGTAACAGCCACTAAGCAAAGCATGAACAAAAAGCAGTGACAAGTTTCCTAGCTAGTGCACACGTGTTAATGAAAAGGCCTGAATGAAGTACTCTCAGTTCTTCATCCAAAAATCTGAAGAGGGGAAGGTTTTGTTAAACAGCACGGATGCTTTGCAAGATAAGCAGAGAAACAACAGTAAAAGGACTCCACAAAACTCAATACCATGTACAAAGTGTGTACCTGGTATTGCGCTTGGGAGAACTGAAGTGCTATCTTTGGCTTTTAACAGCCTGTAAGAGTACTGGGAAGGAAGAATTTAATCTCCAGTGCGGTTCTGATATGTGCATCTTACAACCTCAAACTTAGGGCAGAAAGTGACTACAAAGACTCTGAAGTTTCAGAAGTCTACAGGAACCAGCAGTTCACTCAGTAGAACCACATCCTGAAATGGAAATGGGCCAGAACGTGATATAGATTAAGTTAAATTCATAATTATATCCACATTTTAGGAAGCAACTAAAACTGCAGAACAAGAGCCAACAACACTGTGCCTCATTACTTTAAAGTCAAAGGCTTCTTCAGTGTTTTCAAAGAACCTCGGTTCACTGCTGTAATAAAAAAAGGGATCTCACTTCAAGGTTAGTATTACTTCACAGCAAAAGGCTTCTTCTCACAGTTTTCTACTCTTGTTAGCTATAGCTGGTAAAAGAAAATACTAGTAAGGAAAAAAGTATAACACCTTGAAATGCTCTCAGGAGCACTGGTGTTAACAATATTCAGGAAAAAAACTTACTGCTTAGATTTAGGAATTTAACAGTGCAAGTATCTTAAGACACAGGAAATCAAGACTTCTAATTCTAATGGCATGTCAACAAAAAAAAGCAGAAAGAAAACAAGGTCTAACCCCCAAATTCAATAAACCCCTATTTCTTCAACATATCACCTTTTTCAAAAAACAGACTTTAGCATTTAGATAGACTTGCAGTGACTTTCAGCCCAAATTACCTCTTCACCAACTTGCTACTCTTACTAATACTTCAAATTCCAGATGGAAACAATTGCAGTCACTATTCTAAAAACATCCAGAATAGGAAGTCTGACACATCCTCCTGTTATGCTA
The DNA here is from genome assembly GCA_033439905.1 of Ceryle rudis. Classification (NCBI taxonomy): domain Eukaryota; kingdom Metazoa; phylum Chordata; class Aves; order Coraciiformes; family Cerylidae; genus Ceryle; species Ceryle rudis. The sequence continues at coordinate 16,450 of JAAGNO010000091.1, forward strand.
CTCTAAGTGATTTTTAAACCACTTTTAGCATTTAATAAAAATAAACTATCCTCGCTGTACCAGTTTCAAGCACTTCAAGGCCATGCAGTTCAGCTCTTTAACACATCAGTTACTATCAAGGGACTGGAGCCACCCAGAAAACAGAGTCAAAAGATGGGTAAGAAAAAAGATGACTGTGATTATTTTGAAAATTAATTAAGATAAAATGCAATATTGCTTGCCTGGTTTAGAGTTTTATATTCTCAGTGCAAACACTCCTCCCTTATAAGGGTCATACTGGTCTCATACACAATACACTGTATCCACAACTTTGACTGTACAGGAAGGTGCGCACCCAGGGGAGAGAGGATAAGGAATGCAAGCAGGAAAACCATCAGAAAACCCATCAGTCAAATTATCAGAGGTGATTAAAAAAAGGGGAAAACTTCCACCTGTCTTTAGACCCCAAAAGCTTTTTCTATTTTAGTGTAATTAAAATCTTAATTCTGCAGTGGGTCTTTTGTATTTTGGACGGCCTCAGAAGAATGTTATTTTCAATTCTGGATATTATTCAAAGTGCTTATTATGCTTGCTTCATGTTTGAGCTTTGTTAACAGTTTGAACAAGCAGCAAGTATAATATATTTCTAATGTCACGGTCTTGTTAGTAAAATGATGGTTTTCATCCAGAAATAGTTCAAAGACCTAAAGAAATAATCTGGGGGAAAATCTTGCTGTGTAAAGGAACTAAGATAGCACTTGTCTAGGTTTTCTTCTCTTTGTGCTTAACTGAAAATGACACCATTTCCTGACTTCACACTGCCAGTTTGTACCACTAGAAAAGCTTTCCATGATCAGCAAGCACAGAATTACAGGCAACTCTAAATATTTCTTTCAAGAAGATGTCTTCACTCAACAAGGTTTGTGAAGAGCATCACTGTGAAATGGCATGTAGAACAGTTAGAGAATTCCAAAAGCTATAAACTAAAAATCCCTGGTCCCCAGTGCATTTTAGTCTTACTCAGGCATCTCAAACCTGTATGAGTAGGCTGGGTATCCTAATGCTCTTTACAGTGGCCACTGATTCTTCTGAAGTACCCATCCACTGGCAGAACCAAGCCAAAGGAATACACAATTTATTATTTTTTAATTTTTTTTTTTTTTTTTACTTAAAAGATAAATATGGTGTCAACATTGCTAATGATTCTAGATGAGTAACTGGAAAGTGACTGGCTCTTCCATTTATTTCCTTTGCAAATTTAGTTCTAATTTTATCTAAGTTCACAGAGCTGAGAACCATCAGAAGCAGCAGTCAATCAAGAAAAGGAAAACTTCAAAACTGAACTTTCCTAGTGAGCACTGTGTGAAAACAGCTACAGAAATGAGCCTGATGCTCCCGGAAGCATTGTTTGTTTGTTTGTTTTTACATTCATTTATCAATTTTCTTGATGTACAGTTTATTTTAC